>LR812526.1:61404355-61431855 GCA_903798195.1 Danio kyathit
TTTTTCTTTTGCTCACAAAAAAAACGGAGAAAAAAAACGAGATTTTGTAGCAATCATGCATACCAGGTTTTGCTTGGAAATGGCTATCTTTGCTCAGCATCAGGTGCACAGCAGCAGGACGTTTGGCAGAGAACTATGACCTAATTTTAATGAAAAATGTGTAATAATACTGATAATTTATGTTTTTATTTAATTTATGCATACGCAATGAATGTAAGCCTGCTAACTGATCAAATGATAGAACATATATATATAATTAAATAATAATAATTAAAAGGCTGGTGGCTGATCCGCAGAGGACTTTTATTTTGAGGGCGACGTCACAAGCTCAGATTTGGTTTTCCAATCAGAGGAAAAAGGGCATTTCAGCACCGCCTACATGTGTGTAATGAGTTTTAAAATCGTTTATCCGTTTATCTAAAAAATGAAAATCGGCCCAAAATCTCGATTTTTGCGAGCAAAAAATAAAACCGAAAAATGGCCGTTTTCTTGTTTTTCCTATTTTGTTTGAAAACGAATATGGAATGGACGGAAGATACCCTAATGGCTCGTTTCCACTGACTGGTACAGTACAGTACGGTACGGGTCGGTACGGGTCACCTTTATCAGGCTTGCATTTCCACTGCTAAAAGGGTACCAATGATACCCTTTTGATGGGCGTGGTGTACGACAGATAGTTGCAGTCAATGTCATTTTCGCTCGAGAAAATGTCTAAAGTAAAGCTGTACGGGTCGCTCACATATCATATGAGAAGCACTTCTCACAAAACAGATGCTTTATACACATAAATACTTGTGTATAAATGTTTATTACTAACTTTTCTATGAACATAACTTGATTATAACTGCAGATCAATGACAGTGGGAAATAGCCTACTGTAACGTCTGCAATGAATATAAAATAAATAAATAAATGCAACATATATGAACACATACAGACCCTTAAAGTCTTGGATATGTTACCACTTACAGAAAAACTACACACGGCATACATTTAGTCCTTATTTAGGTTCAAAACAACACGAAATATAGCCCAGTCAGTGCAAACCTCTTTAATCAAATCTTTAATCTTCAGCAGCACGTGTAGCCTCTTGTTAGAAAGTAATTCCATCATTCCGAGTTCATAATAGTCCAAAAGGTGATAATAATAGTTAAACATGGCAGTTTGTTCAAGTTTGCTGAAAAAATAATGTGCTCCTTTTTTTCGGTTTCTCCTTTTGTTTTTTTACGTGTCACTCTTGTGTTTGTCAGTTTCTGACAGGATCAGGTTTCAAAAGCACGTCAATAATCACGCGCACGTTATTATCATCAGCTCAAGAAGTTTGTTATTTCAAATATAGACGCGTGGCGAGCACAAGCAAGAAAGCGAAAACCGGTCGCGCTTCAGACCGGCTCGTAAAAAACTACGGGGCACAGGGTAAACTGGGTATCTGCTCTTCTTTTTGGCTTTGTGGCTGTTCATCAAGACGACGACAAGGTTCGTTTGACCATGGCTCGTTATTATATGTATATATAATTACGCCGTAATCTCTCTCGGCTGTGTATTAAAACATGGCGGCTTTTTTGTTTTCATTCTGGCTTGTTGCATGAGCGAATGACGTATCTCTGTAAACCAATAGTGTTCAGCTGCGTGTCTAGCTCTGCCTTTTGGTACCCTTTCTCGTGTTTGGTACCCTTTTGAAAGGGTGCCGAAAAAGGGGTACGGTACGGTTCGGTTTGGTACGCCTTTTGACAGTGGAAACTGCCATAAAACCGTACCATACCACTCAGTGGAAACGGGCCATAATTGTTATACAGTGACTTGCCTAATTATCCTAACTTTCCTAATTACCCTAGTTAAGCCTTTAAATGTATCTTGAAAAATATCTAGTAAAACATTATGTACTGTGATCACGGCAAAGATAAAAGATATCAGTTAGTAGAAATGAGTTATTAAAACTATTATGTGTAAATATGTGTTGAAAAAATCTTCTCCCGTTAAACAGAAATTGAGTAAAAAAATATAAAGGGTGGCTAATAGTTCTGACTTCAACTGTAGGTTATAATGGCGCTGGAGAGTCATCATCAGATCATACAGGAGAGAGAGATCAGGCTTTATGAGGACTGATTTTACTGTCTGACCTCCATACGAATCAATCACATGTCAAAGAAGGCGGAGTTTTAGAACACACGCCCATTGATTGCGTAATCACCACGGACCAATAGGAGCTCAGACGTGTTAAAGATCTAAAACAAACTCCCTCAAAGGTTTGCTTGTTTTGAACTTCCAAAACAACCTTTGCTGTGGCCGGATTTTGTTCGAAATTGTCATTTCAGTTTGTTCTATGATTTCGAAGTTTACTGGGGCCTTTTTTTGAGCACATTCATTCATTCATTCATTTCTTTTCGGCTTAGTCCCTTTATTAATCTGGGGTCGCCACAGCGGTATGAACCGCCAACTTATCCAGCATATGTTTTACGCAGCGGATGCCCTTCCAGCTGCAACCCATCCCTGGGAAACATCCATACACACCCATTCACAGACATACACTATGGACAATTTTATCTTACCCAATTCACCTGTAGCACATGTCTTTGGACTGTGGGGGTAACCGGAGCACCTGGAGAAAACCCACGCTAACACGGCGAGAACATGCAAACTCCACACAGAAACGCCAACTGACCCAGCCGAGGCTTGAACCAGTGACCTTCTTGCTGTGAGGCGATCGTGCTACTCACTGCGTCACCGTAGCATGTGTCTTAAGAATGTATCTTTCCGTTCCCACAGGCGGCAGCATAGTCTGTTTTCTTGTTCTGCCAAGGGAAATCGAACCTCCAACGTGCACAGGCAAAGCATAAACAAAGTGTTTAGTATCATTATCTCAGTAAGGCCCAATCCCAATTCTATTTTTGTACCCCTTGAAAAGAGTGTGAAGGGGAAGGGCTTCAAAATTTACCCCTAAGAAATGGGACAGCACTACAACACCTGCACCTTTGTGTGCCCCCTTATAGATGGTGCCACTGCTGCCAAACCCCGGCCCACATGCTGTATGCCAGTGCTGAATGAATGAGAGCTTGATGCCATTTGGGCCAGAATTCTTTGCTACCTGGGTTATTCTTCACGCACAATCAGGTGTAGCCATTGGAATCTTTTTGGCTCCAGACTTCTGCTCTCATTCACTTCCACTGTCTTTCGGATGAGACATTAAACCGAGGTCCTGACTCTCTGTGGTCACTAAAAATCTCGTAGCACTTCTCTTAAAGACTAGGGGTGTAACCCCGGTGTCCTGGCCAAATTCCCTCCATCAGTCCTTACAATCATGGCCTCCCAATCATCCCCATCCTCCGAATTGGCTGTACCACTGTCTCTCTACTCCTCCTATAGCTGGTATGTGGTGAGTGCACTGGCATTGTTGTCCTGTGGCTGCCGTCGTATCATCCAAGTGGATGCTGCACACTGGTGGTGATGTGGAGAGACCACCTCTTATGATCGGGAAGCTCTTAGGGTGTATGGCCATACACTGTAAATGTGCTATATAAATACACATTACTTACTTACATTGATATTCAGACATTAAAAATAGATTGTTCTGCTGCTTGATGTTGCAAACTGATCTTTTTTTATTATGGTGGCTTAAGAAAGCCAGCATACTGTTATACTACATATTACTACATATACAACTTATTATTCTTCCGTCTTCTTCTTCATTCCTTTTGAGACTAATTTCTATATGCATCTCCTCCCAGACCGTTCATGCTACAACCACCAAACTTACTCCAGACCTCCAAACTGGTCTGACTCGGATTGCTATGTCTTTTCCGACTGATCCAACTTATGGTTTTCCGAAAACTGACCCAGAAAATTAGGAAAATTCCCATTGACTTAACATTGGAACAAACTTTATGACCTCATAACTTTCCGCCAGACTGTCATACAGACTTTCGGTTGGGCTCATTTAACTCAGAACCAACCTACCAATTACTGATGACCTTTTAACTTACTAGCCACACCCTAGCAACCACTTACGCCATCTTAGCAACTGTCCCATAGACTTCCATTGCAAAAAACTGCCATTGACTTCACATTGGACATACTAACAACAAACCAATTCATGCTAACAATATACCCCCATCCATACTGGAAACATACTAACGACACACCAATCCATAATAGAACTATAATAACAATATACCAATTCATACTAGAAACATACTAATCATACTAAATTCATGCTAACAACATGCTAGTTTATACTGGAAACATGCTAGTGACATGCTAATTCATACCAGAACCATGCTAACAACATGCTAATCTATGCTAAAAACATGCTAGCAACATGCTAATTCATACTAGAAACCTGCTTGTACTTATCTAGCTATGCCAACTGCTTCAAACTTCTCAAAAACTACTTCAATTATTTAATTTTAAAGCTACTTCAAACTTTCAGACTAGGCTTTATCAAGCCACCATAAAGTTTGTCGACGAACTTTACTTTTCTAGTTATATTATTCTACTTTTTTTGTATGGTCATAAACATGCTTGTTTGTAGAGCAAGCAGTTTGACTGACATTTATTATTTCTAGTCATTTCTCCCATAGGCAACTGAATGGGAAGTTCAAAAACGAGCGCACTTCCGCAATGAAGAATAAGGTCAAAACCAGGGCCTTAAGAATGTAGATCGTTAAAATGTTCTTCACCTGAATGGATTTTTCTACGTCGCCCCTTTCGAAAGCTACATATTTAGGAGTGCTGGAATTCCTCTACACAATTACAATTTCTCTTTCTCTTCGCCTACAGGAGACTTTCAGTAAAAAAAAAAACAGCACAGTTTACCCCACTCCGCTACTTTATACACTTGAGGAAGTATTTCGCAGTCTCGTATTGGTTTTGAAATCCACTTGTGTGTATAATAGTGTGTTGTGAATGCCTGATGCGACGGTGGATTTGCCGAGCCGGTTTGACAGCGTGTTTGTCGAAGACGCTCCAACAGTCAGTTTACAAGACAATGAATGATGAGCTCATCGCTACTTGAGCTGCTTTGTTGTTGCTCTTTGTGTGTCTGTCGGTTGGGCGAGATCAGTGTAAGTGTGCTCAGCAATAAAGCATCTGGATTTACGTACATCTGTACACACAAACACACACAGGAGTCAGGGTGGAGTGAACTGACAAGGAGTTGTTTGAGTGCTCATTGGTTTCTAAAGCTTGATCTCACACGATGAACAGCAGGCGTGAGATGGGCTGATGGGTAATGACAGCTTTTCTAATAAGATGACGTCAGCCACATGCAAAACACTATTTTACTGTAGATTTTTTTTTTATGGTGTCTGGGGTTAGTTTTGTTGGGAGATCCACAATGCCTTTAATTAATTAATATTTATTAATATTAATATATTAATATATTTATTTTTTTATATATATTTTTAAAAATGAATGGTACTCTTATAAATTTGCATTATAGAAATAACATTTATTTATTTATTTATTTATTCATTCATTCATTTTGCTTCAGCATAGTCCCTTTATTCATCAGGGGTCGCCACAGCAGAATGAACCCCCAACTTATATAGCATATGTTTTACTGCAACCCAGTACTGGGAAACACGCAAAAACTCTCACATTCACACACACGCTCATGCACTACAGCCAATTTAGTTCATCCAATTCACCTATAGCGCTTGTGTTTGGACTGTGGGGGAAATCCAGAGCATGGGAAGAACATGCAGACTCCAAACAGAAATGCCAACTGACCCAGCCGGGACTCGAACCACCGACCTTCTTGCTGTGAGGCGACAGTGCTAACCACTGAGTCACCATGTCACCCTATTTATTTATATTTTTATTTAAATTTGTTTATAAATAAAGGAGTAAATAAATAAATTAATGAGGTCCAGCATACTGTTAATTTTACACATAATATAACGTATGCCAATATTGATATATATCATTATATTATTAAGTGGAAACTGCTGCAGGTGATAATTACATATACTGTACAATTCATACAGTTAATTGTTTACCCATTAATGACACTGTAATATAAAACATGCTCTTTAGATTACTAAACATGCATTATTAATTAATTAACTATTTTAACATTTCACATAATCATTTCACAATATGAAATGTTGCGGAATAATAGAATATGTGCAGTGCTTTATATAATTTTTATTTTGCACACTGAATATCATAATGTCTTAAAAAAGACATTAATAGCTATTACTTTGAAAAGTTGGAAGTAAAGCACTTTGAATTACCGTTGTGTGTAAAATGTGCTGTATAAATAAAAGTAAAGCTAAATAAAGGAATTTAACCTTAATTAATGTTGACTTTGAAATTAAAAAAAATATATATATCATGTTTTATTTTATAGTCATTCATAAATAGGTGTACATTTTCCTGTCTATCAACAAAAATGAGGTTACATACATTTTACAGCAGTTTATTTATATATTACACAAATATAATTGCATAGATAATTTTAGAATTTTTTCACTAAATGGCATATATATATATATATATATATATATATATATATATATATATATATATATATATATATATATATATATATATATATATATATATATATATATATATATATATATATATACAGTTGATGTCTGAATTATAAGCCCCCCTAAATTATTAGCCCCCCTGTTTATTTTTTCCCCCAATTTCTGTTTAACGGAGAGAAGATTTTTTCAACACATTTCTAATCATAATAGTTTTAACAACTCATTTCTAATAACTAATTTATTTTATCTTTGTCATGATGACAGTAAATAATATTTTACCTGATGTTTTTCAAGACACTTCTACACAGCTTAAAGCGACATTTAAAGGCTTAACTAGGTTAATTAGGTTAATTAGGCAGGTTAGGTTAATTAGGCAAGTTATTGTATAACAATGGTTTGTTCTGTAGACTATCGAAAAAAATATATAGCTTAAAGGGGCTAATAATTTTGCCCTTAAAATGGTTATTAAAAAATTTTGAACTGCTTTTATTCTAGCCGAAATAAAACAAATAAGACTTTCTCCAGAAGAAAAAACATTATCAGACATACTGTGAAAGTTTCCTTGCTCTGTTAAACATAATTTGGGAAATATTTAAAAACAAAAACAAAATTCAAAATTCAAAGGGGGGCTAATAATTCTGACTTCAACTGTGTGTGTGTGTGTGTGTATATATATATATATATATATATATATATATATATATATATATATATATATATATATATATATATATATATATATATATATATATATATATATATATATATATATACATACATACATACAGTGCTCAGGATATATAAGTACACACCTCACAAATCTCTCATTTAAATTCATATTTTTAAAAGGAAGCTATACAGGATTATATTTGTGCATATACAGTTAAAGTCAAAATTATTAGCCCCCCTGTTTGTTTTTTTCCCCAGTTTCTGTATAACGGAGAGAAGATTTTTTCAACACATTTTTAAACATAATAGTTTTAATAACTTATTTCTAATAACTGATTTATTTTATCTTTGCCATGATGACAGTAAATAATATTTGACTAGATATTTTTTAACACACTTCTGTACAGCTTAAAGTGACATTTAAAGGCTTAACTAGGTTAATCAGGTTAACTAGGCGGGTTAGGGTAATTAGTTATTGTATAACAATGGTTTGTTCTGTAGACTATCAAAAAAATAAATAAATAAATAGCTTAAAGGGGCTAATAATTTTGATCTTAAAATGATGTTTAAAAAAATTTAAAACTGCTTTTATTCTAGCCGAAATAAAACAAATTAGAAAAATATTATCAGACATACTGTGAAAATGTTCTTGCTCTGTTAAACATCATTTGGGAAATATTTAAAAAAGAATAACAAATTCAAAGGGGGTTTAATAATTCTGACTTCAACTGTATATTAGATTAGTCAGTACTGAAGCCAAATCTGGAGCTTATCTAACAAAATAACTTACGATAACGGTACAAAAACTAGTACACACAAATTTATATGTTAGGGAAAAATATTAAATGCAAATTTAAAAAAGTGGAAAAATCAAGAGAAGCAAAAATTGAAAAATTTAGTTGAAATTTTGTAGGTTGTAATTTTTTTGCAATATTTAGCTTGAATTTAGTTGTATTATTTTTCAATTTCTAAATATGTTTGGTGACTAAAATATTATTTTAATAAAAATATCTGTTTAATAATTAGGTTTTGTTTAAATGCACTAAATACATCACCTATATTCACTGAGAAATGGATAAAAATGGGGTGTACTACATATGTATATATTATAATAATGATGTGCATTTAGGCAGAATTTGAAATTTACATTGAAAGAAAAAGGTATGCATGTTCAGATAAAAACTAATTTATTGTATAATGATGATTACATTAATTGCAAGTTAAGTGGGAATTAGGTAAATCTTTAAATGTAATGTCATAATTACTTCCATAATCCTAGAGATAAAGTGTACTGTTTTTAAAAATATAGGATTAGATTGTACACTACACATGCATGTTGAATACAATTAAGTGCAGTTCCTTTTCACAAGAGGAGTTTTAAGGAATATAAGGCCATAAATAATTGCTGACTTGAATGTTCACTTTTGCATGAACTACACTGTAAAAAAGCAATTAGTTGACTTTACTTTAAAAAGTAAGTTAAATTAATTATTTGCATAGCTATAAAAAAATCAACAGTTTTAAGTTTTATTAAAGTAACTAATTTATTAACTTTTATTAAAGTAACTAATCGCTTTTGCAGTACATCTGTTTAAAGTTCATAACTTAATGCCATTTATTAATCATCCATAATAAAACTCGGCTAATCGTTGCATCCCTAATAACGATATCAGTGCATTGTACAAAAGGGAAAAGGTCTTTTCTACAAACATATTCAAATGTTTTCGGCTGCTCTCGCCACTCGCTTAATGTCAGGTGACTCACGCTCTGCGCAGCTCGTGCTGTATTGAACAGACTCACGTCACTTCATACTTATAGTGGCCATTTTTCGACTGAACTAACTTTATTTTTGATGACTTGGTCACTCTATTTGGAGGGCCGGAACAAAATGGAGGGCCTCGGTGTCCGGGTTCGGCCTGCGGGCCGCCAGTTGAATAGCCCTGTCCTACAGGATGCCTGCACAAGTCATGTTGATGGATGAGTAAAGTATTTAACACTTATTATCATGGTATATGAAAGGCTGAAAGCTGTGGAGGTGAAACGAGAATTGCTGAAGCAACTGCTGATGAGAAAAGAAAACAAAATTAGACTTTTATTATGGATAATTAATAATTGCCATTAAATTATAAACTTTAAAGAGTAAAAGTGAATAGCTACTTAAAAAAGTAAGTAAACTCATTACAACTTAACTTAATTTCTATAGTTATGCGCATAGTTAATTTACTTGCGTCTGATTAATACTCGTGTGTCTGTTCTGTGCCGCTAAATGGCCTGTAACCAGGCTACTAGTCGGAGCGCTTTGTGAATCCGTCATGATAAAGTCGACAGTCAGAGAGTCATGTCTGTGTTCCCCAACTCTCTGACCCCTGCCTGTCTGTGATTGGTCACTCCTGATGGGGTCAAAGGTCAGGACTGGTGTGATCGCCTGAGAGGGTCATTCAGGGCACATATAATCACACACTAGTCTCTTACTCACACATTTAAACATAAAGACAGACTCGTGTATCTGCTGTGTTTAACATCGAGGAGGCTATAAACTATCTTTATCAGCATTAAGCTGCAGGAATTCTGCTCCTTCAGTCTGCCTGAAGTTGAAAAATGACACAAACATGCGCTCGCCGCTTACGCTTGGTTGTACTCTAATGCGCTCATTGTACATGAGCTCACTTCGTGAACAAAGAAGCTGATTTTATTTTTAACAGTTAGCAGTCATAGCTTAGGGTTCATGGAGCATGTGCTAAAAGAAGGAAGTCATCCACGAAGGTCTTACCTGATATTGTGTTGGTTGAGATAAACATCATCCTGCCAATCACCAACCACTTGCTCAATGAAGATGATAAAAGGTGCAACTTTTGAAAGCCTGCTAGGAGGTTTGTTTTGGTACTTTCTACAGTGAGCAACAATATAACCATTGTTTATTCAGTTTCGGGTTTGGAATTTGAAAATATAAGTGGTATGGTGGCTCAGTGGTTAGCACTGTCGCCTCACAACAAGAAGGTCAGTGGATTGAGTCCCATTTCTGTGTGGAGTTTGAATGTTCTCCCCGTGTTGGTGTGGGTTTCCTCCGGGTGTTTCGGTATCCCACAGTCCAAAGAGATGTGGTATAAGTGAATTGGAAGAACTAAATTTGCCATAGTGCGTGAATGCAAGAGTGTATGGGTGTTTCCCAGTACTGGGTTGCAGCTGGAAGGGCATCCCCTGCAAAATACATATGCCGGATTAGTTGGCGGTTTATTCCGCTGTGGCGACCCCTTATAAACAAGGGACTAAGCCGGAGGAAAATTCATGAAATAATGTTACGCCCTCCCCACAGTGACTAATCATTAGGCAAAAAAGCCTCACCAACTCGTACACCACTGTTTTTCGTCCAACCCTTAGTTCCTTCGAGAAGTCACTGAGCTCCAGCAAACAGGACCAGGATGCTGATAAAAAGTGCGCACACCTCATCTCAGCTGTTTCCAATCCACCTGATTATGCCCCGCAATACTGTAGTGCATCTGTAGAGGGAGCAAAACAGGCAGAAAAACATTGGCAGACAAGCAGTGCAACGCCGCAGCCGTGACATATTCTGTTGAGTATTGTAATATAGTTTTGGACCTAAACTTGCCTAAGCCTAAACTGGTTTTACTGGTTGTTTTTAGAGGACATTTTGGACAGATGGCTGGAAGACCTAAACTGAAAGGAGCTGGCAACACAACTTCCATTCCAATTCCAGATTTTGGAATTTGTAACAAAAATAAAAGACTATATAGACTCCTTTTGCAACTACCCAGAATACTCTAGATACCACCTAGCAACAACCCCAACCCAGGCTCATTCTGATTACGTACCGCTATATACATTTCTGAAGAGGGCCAAATACGTCCCAGGAGCTACGTTATTTGCAATTTTTGTTTTTTTGCGAATCCACCAGAGGGCGCTGTGTATGCTTTTTCAGACCTCAAATTTCTCTCGCGAGTGCCAT
The DNA here is from genome assembly GCA_903798195.1 of Danio kyathit. Classification (NCBI taxonomy): domain Eukaryota; kingdom Metazoa; phylum Chordata; class Actinopteri; order Cypriniformes; family Danionidae; genus Danio; species Danio kyathit. Next base: position 61,415,483 of record LR812526.1, read on the forward strand.
TCGTGCCTTTATTTAGTCCTTATTTGGGTTCAAAAACAACACACAACATATAGCCCACAGTCAGTGCAAACCTCTCATCTGTATCTTTAATCTTCACCAGCACACGTAACCTCTGTTAGAAATTAATTCCGTCATTCCGAGTTCATAATAGTTAAAAAGGCGACGATAAAAATTAAATTTGGCAGTTTGTTCATGTTTGAGGTTGCTGAAACAATCATTTGCTCCTTTGTTTTGTCGGGCTTTTATTTATCTGTATCTATAAGGATCGGATGTCAGAAGCAGTTAAATAATCACGCGCACGTTATTATTATCAGCTCAAACAGCTCGTTATTTCAAATATAGACACTCGGCAAATGCAAGCGAAATAAAATATAAAAAAATAAAACTGCTCGCGCTTTAGACGGCCTTGTAAACAACTGCGGGGCACAGAGTAGTTCAGCTCTTCTCCGCCTTTTGGTACCCTTTTGTTGTGCTAGGTACCCTTCCGAAAGAGTACCCGAAAAGTGGTACGGCTTTTGTTTTTGTCTTACCTGCTTTCTGGAACCGTTCTTCACCAGACTCAAACCCTGTTGTCGCGGTCAACTCCGTTCTGCGTCTCAAATCCGCTGACATACATGCTGAGCTACCGGACAAACTGGTAACAGCGGAAAAGCCGTCCATATGGAGGTAAGCAGTCAGCTGGTAAGCGAGAAAAGGAACGACGTCATACCGCCCCGTATCATTCGTTTTAAAGACGAAATGCAGCCATACGTACTTCTGGCTACATAATTCGTGTACTCCAGAAATGCATATAGGGCTGCGTTTTTAGAATGAGCCTATGTTGAACAACCCTTAGCAACATAAAAAAACCTAGCAACTACTCGAACTTTACAACCCCCCTACACTCTCAGTACCCTTTGAACAGGTAGACATTTGTACCTGCCAAATTAGTACCTTCATTCATTCATATATTTTCCTTCAGCTTAGTTTCTATTTCAGAGGTCGCCACAGCGGAACCGCCAACTGTTTCGGCATATGTTTTACACAGCAGCTGCCCTATTAGCTGCAACCCAGTACTGGGAAACAAATTAGAAGAAAGTTCAAAAGATATTCTATTAGGTACTAAAATGTTCCTGGAGATCTCCCTTTCTGCAGATTTCACTTGTAACCCTGACCAAACATAACTGTCTGTAATTATCAAGTGCTGCTTTAGATCTTAATTAATTGGTTAATTTGTGTTGGATCAGGGTTGGAGCTGAATTCTGCAGGAAGGTAGCTCTGCAGAAACAGGGTTGTATTACCTTAAAACCCCTGATTTAAGGTAATGATTTGGACACTTTAGGTACGAATGTGTACCTTTTGAAAGTGTACCACTTTAGAGACAGCTTGTGAATCTTCTTTTGGAAGAGGGTACAAACCACAAAGAACATCCAAGCTGTTAACATCTATTAAGAAGACCTCAGGAACCATGGCTTTGCATAGACAATTTGAGGTGGAGTTTCTTAAAACATGAACAATTCTATTATCATTTGTCTTGTATGCACAATGAGAATGACTGGGGTGTGAGAAATGTAAATCCCATCATGGAATCTGAGCAGCAGGGTGATAGCATAATGCTTTGTAGGGGTGGAGTCACTCAAGTACACTAATATGCACTACTTTTTCTTGTTAGAGTGGCACTTGAGCTATGAAGGCTAAAAGGGCAGTGGCCCACATTCTTAAAGACAACCCTGTGCACATCCCTGATAGGAATCAATAGCAAACACCATAACAATCATACAAAACACAATATAACTTCTGAGCAACCACCCAGAACACTCTAGAAACGCCCTAGCATCCACCTAAAAAAATTTTGTAACCTCCTGCACTATCATAAATAAAGTGGTCATATCTTTTTTTATAAGCTACACTTTTGTTGTTTTAGGTACTAATATGTACCATTATGGTACAATATGGACCTTTTAAGTCAGGGGTGTCCAAACTCTGTCCTGGAGGGCTGGTGTCCTGCAGAGTTTAGCTCCAACTTGCTTCAACAGTCCTGCCAGGAAGTTTCTAGTATGCCTAGAAAGAGCTTGATTAGCTGGTTCAGGTGTGTCTAATTGGGGTTGGACCTAAACGCTGCAGGACATCGGCCCTCCAGGATCGACTTTGGACACCCTTGCTTTAAGTCCAGATGTGGACATTTTGAAAAGGTATCGCCCCAGTGACAGCTTTTGTATCGATATTTCTGAGAGTGTAGATAAAATCAGCATTGTTGATTTTAGGATTCCGGGCTGTGCACAAATGACATTGTTGATTTTCTGGTGCATTCATATTCGGAAATGCTGTTAGGTTGGGTCAGACTTGGGTATAATTTCATCAGGGATGTCTCAGGACAGTTTAAGCATGTTGGGTTATTGGTGTTTCGTAACATCTAGTTTTTATGAGGTGGGTTGTTAGCCCAACGCTCAACCCCCAACCTGGAGGACCACATATACTACTGAAAAATTAGCTTACCCAATTGACCTACAGTGCATGCCTTTGGATTGTGGGGGAAACCGGAGCACCCTGAGCAAACCCACATGAACCAAAATGACTTAATATTGGGTTTTTATCACCCTTACATTTTATCCTACTCCTCAGATTATGCTACCAACACTGTATTTGAATGATTTTGAGGTTGGGGTTAGGAATTGAGGTAGGTTACAGCAATATTACAGCCTCATATCAGACCCCTCCACTAGTGAAGTGCTGTGTAGGTAAACCTCACTCCTCTGACCTCCTCTGACCTCTAAAGGGTGATTTATACTTATGCGTCAATCACACACGTATGCCTTTGCGCGGTTGCATATCACTCGCTATAGCTTGACGCTGACTGTCATCTCTCAAAAAATGTAACTACACGACACATCGACATGTAGCTCAAGCTCTGCAATTGGTCGGCTTGGTAGCTGTGCCCAGTGTGGGCAGGACAGAGAGCCGCACACAGTGGAGTGAGTGTTAACAAGTGTCGAGTCCTGTGAAGGAACTCCAGATGGAAACAGTTGTTTTGTGTTTACCTTATGATTAAAGTTGTTACACATTCGCTGGTTCCTGCCTCTGAATGAGCGAGTTTTAGCTACTTGTACATTAAGGTAGCATTCAGAAAAGAACACCCGCTTAGAAACGCAATACAGAGGAACATAACAAAATCTACTGCCAGCTAACGTTTTGGAAGTGTTATTGCAAAGCAACCCAAACAGCATGCAGAAGTATAAATGCACGACTAAGCACAAGGCAGGTGCTGTGGGTCATGCCGATCACTCGACGCAGAAGTGTAAACCAGCCTTTAAGGTGCTGTAGCGACAGTCACTAGAGGTCTCCTTGTTAGAGCAACCAACTCCCATGCGGAGAGTTGCTGGTTTGATCCCAGCTTGGAGTGGGTTGTGTGGTGTAAGACTGGCGGGGTTACATTGGTGCCGAAACCCAGGATGGGAGTGAGGTTTAGGGGGTGAGTGTAGCGGAGGCCAGCTAGTGAAGTGCTTTGCAGGTAAACCTCACTCCTCTGACCTCTAAAGGTGCTCTAGCGACAGACGCTAGAGGCCATGGTCTTAAGACTCTTTGTTTGAGCAACCAACTCTCATGAAAAGAGTCGCCGGTTCGATCCCAGCTCGGAGCGGGTTGGGTGGTGTAGGACTGGCAGGGTTACATAAGCCTTACACTGCAAGATGATCAGCTAATGTTTACGTTTGTAATATTTATATTAGCATTTTTAGCCGTGCTCGCATACATTAGAGCAGCCTTCAAGACTTAAATGAAATGCGTTGTGTTTATAACCAAGGCAACCAAGAGTGCTAAAATATAATTGCGGGAACTGGCAGTGGGCTGGTTATAAAGTATAAAACAAAGACAGACGTTCCGACACAGAATGCACATTTTCAATGTAGAAAAAGTGACTTTAGCATTGTTTCTCAGATGATCAAGTATGTTCACTTAGCATGTTTCTTAAATACCTGCAAATATATCATAGTATGTTTATGCTTTAGAAGAGTAAAAAACTTAACTTTAATGATAACACCCCCCCCCCCCCCCTCTAGCAATCTTCCAGAAAATACATTTAGTAATCATTCAGTAAGCCCCCAGTAATCAATCGTAACACCCCAGAAAATGCCAGTGAAAAGATCACCCAGAGAACCCTAGAAACTCTTTAACAAACTTGAGTTTTAGATGTCCAAGCTTCACTTTCACTTTCATGCAACATAGATTTGCTACGATGCTAGAAGTCATTAGCTCTGAGCAAACTTGACATTCAGATTATCTCTCTGAACACCAGCACTATCAGGACAGGTAATAATGGACGTGTGTTCTGTGTTGACAGTCAGGTCAGGTGTGGTTACCTGGAATGATATCTAATAATCATCATAGAAAAGAACGATGCCTCGCCCAATTACTGAATAGAGCTTCATGAGAGGTGAGGATGCCATGTTGGTTGAAAAATCTGGTCAAGTGTTCACAGAGGGTGTGTGTGTAACCACAATAAAGCACATCAAATTGTGGCGGTGTTTCTTCAGAGTCTTTTGAGGTGTGTGCGAAATACAAAACATCACAAACAATCAAAATGTTGAGCATTCAAAATCAGATGGGAAATTTGGAAATGCCTTAGCTGATCAGCAATAAGTTATTGATGTCTTATTGACCATACCATTTTTTACTTAACAAATATGAAGCCAAAATGGAAAAGTCTTGGGTGGCAAACGTAGGACACCCTTACTGTTACCATAGGGTTTAAAATGGTAAGTATACATGCAAACTATTGTTGCCCAGTCTCTTTCTTATGGTGAAGTCATGAACACGCACCTTAACTTTGAGGCCTGCAGTTCTTTGGATGTTGTTGTGGGTCTTTTGTGACCTCTTAGATGAGTTGTTTCTGTGCTCTTGGGATACTTTTGGTTGTCTGGCCATTCCTGGGTAGGTTCTACATTGTTCCATGGTTTTGCCATTTATATATAATGGCTCTCACTGTGGTTCAATGCAGTCTTAAAGCTTTAGAAACGGCTTTATGAACTTTTCCAGACCGGTAATCTCAAGTATTTTCTTTTTTTTTGTTTTTGAATTTCTTTGGATCTCGGCATGATGTCTAGATTTTGAGGATTGTTTGGTTTACTTCACTTTGTCAGGCAGGTCCTATTCAAGTGATTTCTTGATTGTGAACAGGTGTGGCAGTAATCTGGTCTTCAGTAATCAGATTTGTTTTTTAAATGCCAAAAGACAGCTCAGATAAAATTCAAATATTGAGCAGCACTAGAAAAATAAAGAAATTCAATGTGAAATAAAGTCAATGTTTAAACATTTCACATATACATACACACGTATAATGGTTAACTGTGCCCAAAAACAAATGTTTTAGCAAGTCATTAGGAATATTTGTTTCTTCTTCTAATAAGTAATTCTGATTGGTTAATGACTGAAGGTGTGTAGGTAATTTCAGGTCCTAATCACCTACAACAGCAAAAGAACCAAAACCCAGGAAGACAAATGAGCAAGTAAATATGTAAAAACTATTTATGCAATTCAACTAATTTGCAAAGTAGAAGTAAGCTCTTTTCTGCGATTGTGTTAGGGCTAGATTAATTTGCCTATGGATAATAAGATAAATAACTAGGAATAACAAATAGAGGTAAACAGTCAAAGTGTTTTTGACTATACATCAAAATAAAAACATTATGATAAAAAATGCTGATTTGCAACATCAAGCAGCATAATGATCTGTTTTATATGGCTAAAAATTGATAAAAGTGAAGGAAACCAGAAGTCTCGACACATTTAATGACTGCTCCAGCTCTTACCTGAAAAAAAGACTAACTATTTGGCAATCAATCGTATCTACTGAAAGCATATACTCTTATTCGCTGTTTTCATACAAACATACACGAGTCGTCTGTCCATGTCATTTAAACATTTAAACTGTGAGAATTTTTTCATACTGAACTTTCAAAATACTTTATATAAAATACTATATACTTCTTTGTTGATGGCAGCTTAAAGATGCCTCTCATATGGAGAATGAAGTCACATGCATGGCTCAGGTCTGATTTTTTTTTACAGACTTCAACAGAGTGTATAAATCTTTATGGTTCTGTGGGTCTCGTCTATCAAATCTGAGCTTTTATTTTGTACTTTCTATTGGATCTGAGTCAGGTGGTTCAGCTGGGCCATTCTACAGCTTGATTTTCTTTCTCTGAAAGCATGTGAGAGTTTCTTTGGCTGTGTTTTGGATCATTGTCTTGCTGAAATGTCCACCCTGGTTTCATCTTCATCATCCTGCTAATGTAGATGTTGGACTGAAGCGGCTTCATTTACACTGAGGAAGGGCAGAGAGTTGCTGAATAACTCCTGTGAGATTTCAGCTGTTGTCTGGGCTTTCATTGCCTTTCTACACCTCCCTTTCTTCATATGTTTAATACTTTTTTCCTGCGTCATTTCTTTTTATTAAACATAACTTAATTTATAAACGAATTAGTTTTCTTTTCTTTGCATATATGGTTTTCTTTGGTTTTTACCAACATCTGGTGAAAAATTCAAGTCAACAGCACCTTAAGAAATATGTTTTCTGAGAAAAATGCTGACGTGTTCAATACTTATTTCCCCCACTGTATATACAAAGTATACGCCACAGCCACTGCAGTGACACAGCGACTTATTTATCCGGTTGCCATATTGCACAAATTTCCCATTTCCCAATTCATTGCAATTGACATAACCTAAAAGTTACTTGAAATGCCTTGAAATGTGCATTTTTATTCAGAATTTGGCATCATTTTAACTGAACCATGAAGACAGGGCCGGGCATAGCGTAGCTTCTTCCCTTTTTAGAAACAGCCACTAGCGTTTCATTTTTAACACAGCTCTGCCAATGAGAATGTTTGAGCTCAAACGCATCAAATGAAATGCAAATGAGAAGCATCTTGAAGGGGGCGGAGCATGTCAGATACTAGAGAGCATTTGATTGGTCAGAGGATTTAATGATTTAATGAGAAACGGAAGTATGAGGTGACATGAAAAAAATCGTTGATCCATTTAGGCGGAAGTGACAGACTCCAAGCTTTGGATGTTTATATCAAGTTTGGAGCCCACTAGCTTATAGATATACTAACATACTGATACATCTAAAAAACTTTATATTGATTTCACGTGACCTTTAAAATTCTATTCTACTGGGTTCATGTCTGGGTGACTCAGTGGCGCAGTAGGTAGTGCTGTCGCCTCACAGCAAGAAGGTTGCTTGTTTGAGGCTCGGCTGTGTCAGTTGGTGTTTCTCTGTGGAGTTTGCATGTTCTCCCTGCGTTCGCGTGGGCTTCCTCCGAGTGCTCCGGTTTTCCCCCACAGTCCAAAGACATGTGGTACAGGTGAATTGGGTAGGCTAAATTATCCGTAGTGTATGTGTGTGAATGAGTGTGTACGGATGTTTCCCAGAGATGAGTTGCAGCTGGAAGGGCATCCGCTGTGTAAAACATATGCTGGATAAGTTGGCGGTTCATTCCGCTGTGGCGACCCCGGATTAATAAAGGAACTAAGCCGAAAAGAAAATGAATGAATGAGTTTGTGTCTCTTGAGCTTTGAAAGGCTTTTCCTTTGAGTAAATCTGCTGTATCCACTAGAATTGCATAGTATTTTACTAAAACTATATTTTATATTATATATTGTATATTTTTGGTTACTTAAAGTTCTTGTCACTAAAATCATGCCTTACCGACTCTCAGTAAGCCATCTCACATTTCACATTTAATCACATACTCGAAAACAACATTTCAGATCTTTTCCCCTGATCTTCCAGTGATTTCCTCGGTGTGGTGCTTCTCTAAGCAACGGCCTTTGGGAGGAAGATGCTGTAGTCTACGTTTAGGGGTAAACAGGATTATAACCTTCGGGTGCAACTGATCCAGAGTCTCAGCCACTTTGGCTCCATCATTAAAGGATTAAAAGTGTTGGAAAAGCTGATAGTGAAGGTTCACCTCCCTCTCCGTCTAGCGCGGGTTTACACACCATCACTATCAGGAGAGTGACAGTGCTTGTGTTCTGCGCTGAGTGGGGATTAACACGTGTTGTTGTTTCCGTTATTCACATCCGTAACATCTGTGGGTTCAAGCTCTGAGTAATGCCTGTTTGCAATACAATTAGAGACGAGGATAAAAGTCTGGCAAAATGAAAGCTCTTGCTCAAATACCAGCTTTGAAAAGCAATGAAATTAAGAATCTTTCATAAGAAAGTTGAGCTTATATTTTATTAACACATAAAGTCAGATAAAAAAAGTTAGGACACCTTACTGAATTCCATGGATTTCTGTTTAAGGACATTATACTATCTGGTCCTTGGTTTACTTACTTACTTACTCCCAGGGCCATTTATATTGAAGTTGATATTTAGCCACAACATATTGGTGTTTCATAACTTCTAGTTTTTATGTGGTGAGTTGTTAGCCCAACGCTCAACGCCCAATCTGGAGGACCAGGACCTATACACACATATACTATGGACAATTTAGCTTACCCAATTCCCCTATAGCGCATGTGTTTGGACTGTGGGGGAAACCGGAGCACCCGGATGAAACCCACGCCATCATGGGTAGAACATGCAAACTCCACACAGAAATGCCAACTGACTCAGCCAAGGCTCGAACCAGCAACCTTCTTGCTGTGAGGTGACAGCGCTACCTACTGTGCCACCGTGTCGCCAGTCCTTGGTATGCTTTACGTAAACTACTGCCACAACCAAGTGTTGTGTCAGATATTGACAAACTCAATGCTGGGTACATTTTTTTACTTTAAAATGACATCAAACTTTTTAAACAATTCGAAGATTCAACCTCCCTCTCTTAGAACTAGTGTTCTATAAGCTAGTGTGCTTGGGACTCTGCCATGCAAACAATTTTTGCCCAGTCTCTTTCTTATGGTGGAGTCATGAACATTACCTTAGCTGTGGCTAGTGAGGCCTGCAGTTCTTTGGATGTTGTTGTGGGTCTTTTGAGATCTCTTGGTTGAGTTGTTGCTGCAACTTTGTCCATATTTGACCCAATATTGGGGTAAAACAGCCCAACATTTTTAAAGTGTAGGTCTACGAGTTTGCAAAATTACAGCTGAGATGAACAACACCCCTTGACATATTGCACCATACCATTTTTTTACTTAACAAGTACAAAGCCAAAATGGAAAAGTCTTGGGGGACAAACTTAGGACACCCCTACCATTAACATAGGGGTTAAGAGGGTAAGTACACTAAAAAATAATGTCTTGGAACTCTGCCATGCAAACCATTATTGCCCGTTTTTTTTCTTATGGTGGAGTCATTCACACTCTCCTTAACTGAGGCAATTGAGACCTACAATTTCGAGGATGTTGTTGTGGCTCTTTTTTGATTTCTTGGTTGAGTTGTCACTGCAGTTTGCTCCATATTTGACCCAATGTTGGGTTATAACAGCCCAGTATTTTTTAGAGTGTAGGCCTAACAGTTTGCAAAATTACAGCTCAGATGAACAACACCGCTTGACATATTGCACCATACCATTTTTTACTTAAGTATAAAGCCAAAAAGGAAAAGCCTTGGGTGACAAACTTAGGACACCCTTACTGTTACCATAGGGATTAAGAGGGTAAGTACACTCAAAAAAATGTCTTGGAACTCTGCCATGCAAACCATTTTTGCCCAGTCTCTTTCTTATGGTGGAATAATGAACATGCACCTCGTCGTTGTGCTCTTGGAGTAATTTTGGTTGTCTGGCCACTCCTGGGAAGGTTCTCCACTGTTCCATGCTTTTTCCATTTGTAGATAATAGCTCTGATAGTGGTTCGCTGCAGTGCCAAAGCTTTAGAAATGGCTTTATTACATTTTCCAGTCCGGTAGACCTAAATTATTTTCTTTCTTTTGTTTTTTTTTTGCTCTATGCATGAGGTTTAGCTTTGAAGTTTTTTTTTTTTGGTCTATTCACTCTATGGACCCTATATAAGTGATTCCCTGGTTGCAAACAGGAGTGGCAGTAATCAGGTCTCAGTAATCAGCTATTTTTGAAAATGCCAAAAGATAATATTCAATATTATCAGATAATATTCAAATATTGAAAAGCACTAGAAAAATAGTAAATTCAATATGAAATAAAATGAAACATTTCCTATATATGTATAGACCAAAATTACTCCGAGAGCACACTTATCCAAGAGGTCAAAAAAAAAAAAACATCATCCAAAAAACTACAGGCCTCACTTGCCTTAGTTAAGGAGAGTGTTCATGACACCACCATAAGAAAGAGACTGGCCAAAAATGGTTTGCATGGCAGAGTTCCATATGTGAATATATTATTATTATTATTAATATAAAGTAAAATGATCATGGCTAAGCATAAAATACTTTTTCAATAAAGTAGTCATAACCTATATAATGTTTAATAATAATATAACAATTTAACTAATGTATAAAATATTATTCGGATGACCAAATTCATCATTCCAGAAATCAAAGTGTGCCATACCCAAGCCACAAGGTTGTTCAACCAGTATGATTAATAGCCAATACGGATCTGTATGTATTCCTGAGTAAGTTTTTTGAGCTCCACCCATGCTTGCGTGAGAGAGCAGTCTGGTTTGATTGACAGCTGTAAGATGAGGCTACTGAGTCATTATCAACAGCTTTATTCCTTCTCCGTCGAACCTGGGGGCCACAAGATCCACCCACTCCCAGACGGAGTGAAAAAAAACAACGACAACAACAGCATTACTTGTAAAACTAATTCCTTTTTTCTGATTCACATAACCAAGCTATTTCCTCAGTAATCTAGTAATGCCGGTCGTTTGCATGCAGAGGCTGAAGGGTAATAAATTATGCACTGCACACAAGTGCTTTGGTAATTAATGGGCAAGAACATTTCGTATAATGTATTTTGACAAGGAGACAAAAGAAATAATTGAGGTGTGGCTCGAGAGCAGGTTTATCTGAGAAAAACAGCTATCTTTGACATGAGTGACGGGTCTGTACAGGCACTGTGGTCTTTATTAATGGAAAATCTACAATTAAATTGTAATGTTTTTAATATCATCGAGCATTTCTGTCACGCTCCAAATTATAAACAACACCAACACCTACATTTTGTCTTTAAAATATAAAATAAATATAAAATATATAATATCATATGATGTAAAATACAAAATATTTCCCAGTGAAGGGTTGCAGCAGGAAAGGCACCCTCTGCGCAAAACATATGCTAGATAAGCTGGTGGTTCATTCCACTGTGGTGACCCCAGATTAATAAAGGGACTATGCTAAAAAAAAAAAAAGAGAATGAATGACTGAATAAAATTCTAATTATATAACTAATACAATATAATAAAATAATGCTAAATAACTATATATGTTCTGTCACATAATTTTAAATAAGGGATTTCACTGTTCACTAATACATTTCCGTGTGTTTCAGCAACCTCTCTTCATTCCTCTGTATACATAAACACATCAGCTGTCAGTTCGGAAGGAATCAATGCTGAAAAACCGGTGTGCCATATTTAAATTCAAACATTAATGGCATTCTGAAGAGGAAGATTATAATAATGAGTTCATCTGAAAATCTTTGAACTAGCTATCATATGACACTTTGTCAAATGAGTGATTTCTTATTATACTCTTAAATAATTAGTTCATGTGACTTTTAAAGTCACTCTAACAATGCTGGGTTTTTTCTGCACTCGAATTTGGTAAAATATTGACAAATCCAAACACTGGGTTGAATGTTTACATTTAATTTGACATATTTTTGTCCATATTTTATCCAAATGTTTTATCATTTTTTAAATTTATTATATCATTTTTATACGTATTGCTTATTTTTCTTTGTAGATTGCCATAAGCCGTCATTGAAATGTCCTTATAAGGAGAACAACATTAAGACTCTTCAGAAACTTTCATTTTGTCTTCAACAGAAGAAAGAGAGTCATTAAGGTTTGGAATGATGTGAGGTGGGGTGGCACGGTGGCTCAGTGGTTAGCACTTTGGCCTCACAGCAAGAAGGTCGCTGGTTCGAGCCTCGGCTGGGTCAGTTGGCATTTCTGTGTGGAGTTTGCATGTTCTCCCCATGTTCGCGTGGGTTTCCTCCGGGTGCTCCGGTTTTCCCCACAAGTCCAAAGACATGTGGTGTAGGTGAATTGGGTATGCTAAAATTGACCGTAGTGTATGAGTGTGTGTGTGAATGAGTGTGTATGGGTTGCAGCTGAAAGGGCATTCGCTGTGTAAAACATATGCTGGATAAGTTTGCGGTTCATTCCGCTGTGGTGACCCCAGATTAATAAAGGGACTAAGCCGAAAAGAAAATGAATGAATGATATATATATATATATATATATATATATATATATATATATATATACTTGTTGACAAAACAACATAAAGACTTTTCAGGAACGTTTATTTTGTCTTAAACAGATAAAAGAAATTTGGGAATGGTTTGATTAATGAGTATAAATATATGAGTATACTTGAATAAAATTATTTTATTTTATATTTAAATCTAAAATATATTTGAGGGATTTTTTTAAATATGCCATCATGGTAAAAATATGTTTTATATAATATAAAAAATTATTATAAAATAAACATAAAATACAGCCCAGGCTCACTCTGATAACGTACCTCAGTATACATTTCTGGAGAGCACCAAATACGTACCAGGAGGTACATTTATTGCAGTTTTTGTTTTTGCGAATCCACCAGAGGCCGCTGTGTACGTTTTTTGATATCTCAAATTTCTCTCACGTGTGCCATTAGCGTCTGCTGTTCTTGCGTAAATCCACCAGAGGTCGCTGTCGACTGACTGACTGACTGATCGACTGACCCACCTTCCTTCTTCTTTAAACCTAACCGACAGTGTTTTCAAAAACAATCCAGAAAAAGACAACCCCTTGCGGCAGCCTGATTTTTACCACGTTTTGAGATTTTACCATCTCAATTTTATTTTGGCTTCTGTTTTTGTCTCACCTGCTTTCTGGAACCGTTTTTCACTGGACTCAAACCCCGTCGTCATGGTCAACTAAGTTCTGCGTCGTAAATTCTCCGACATATGCAACAAGCCACTGGACAAACTGGTAACAGCGGGAAAGCCGTCCATACGGTGGTAAGCGATCTGCTGGTAAGCGTGAAAAGGAATGGCGTTGTGACGGTGGAATAATAATCAGTGCTAGGATCCAATTGCAAGTAAAACAGTTTATTGACAGTGTCAAATAAACTATACAAGAAACAGGACAGTCACACATAAACTGATAAGGGAGGACGGGAAACAGATAGGCACAACGGGGTCCAGAAAACAGTCACTCCACACCGTCCTGAGAACAGACAGAAACACATTAAGATAGCAACGAACCGACAACGGAACCTAGCGGAATTGCCCAGATATAGACGCGGAAATGAGTCTCAGCTGTCTGGCTAATCAAACAGCTGAGTACCACACACACGTGATCAACATAAACACACGTGGACGACAAAAAACAAAACAAAACCCACGTGACTAAACAGACTCTCTGGATAGCGCACAAACCTGCAATCGTGACAGTACCCCCTCTCCTAGGAGCACCTCCTGGTGCTCCCTGAAGAACTTGCCTGGCGATTGTAATCATCGATAAGAGAGTGATCCAATATGTCCCTAGCAGGAACCCAACTTCTCTCCTCTGGACCGTAACCATACCAGTCCACCAAATACTGAAATCCTCGCCCCCTCCGTCTCGAGTCCAGAATGCGCTTAACCGAATAAACGGTCTCCCCATCAACGAGACGCGGCGGGGGGGGAACCGGCATGGGCGGATTAATGGCCGCATGAAAAACGGGCTTTAATTTGGAGACATGAAACACGGGATGTATTCTCCTGTACGCTGGAGGAAGTTTGAGGCGGACTGCCACCGGACTAATGATCTTGGTGACAGTGAATGGGCCAATAAATTTAGGTGCAAGTTTATTACATACGGAGCGCAAGGGAATATTCTTGGTAGAAAGCCACACCTTTTGACCGACAACGTAGACGGGAGGCTTAGACCGGTGGCGATCGGCTTTAGCCTTGGTGCGCGCACCCACTTGGAGGAGGGTCTGTCTGGCCCTTTTCCAAGTGCGACGGCACCTCTGGACAAAGGCGTGAGCGGAGGGAACCGCGATTTCGGATTCCAGGCTGGGAAACGCTGGTGGCTGGTAACCTAAACTACAGTGAAATGGCGAGAGACCCGTGGCTGACACTGGTAATGAATTGTGTGCGTACTCCACCCATGGGAGCTGCTGACTCCAAGAGGCGGGATTCTGAGAAACCAAACAACGTAACATACGCTCTAGATCCTGGTTGGCCCGCTCTGTTTGACCGTTACTCTGAGGATGAAAACCAGAAGAAAGACTTACAGTCGCCCCCAATAAATGACAGAATTCTCTCCAAAATTTAGAGACAAACTGAGGCCCCCTGTCAGAAACCACGTCTGTCGGGAGGCCATGAATGCGAAAGACGTGATTAATGACAGCATCCGCTGTCTCTCTGGCAGAAGGTAATTTGGGCAGAGGAATAAAGTGAGTAGCCTTCGAAAACCGGTCCACAACGGTCAAAATAGCCGTGTTGCCACCAGATGGCGGGAGACCTGTGACAAAATCTAGCGAAATGTGTGACCAGGGTCTCGAAGGCACTGACAGTGGCTGAAGGAGCCCAGCTGGAGGACGATTAGAAGTCTTAGAAACTGCACAAACAGAACAGGCCAAAACAAACCCACGTATATCCCGTGCCATAGCTGGCCACCAGAATCGCTGTTTAACCAGAAATAAAGTACGACTCACCCCCGGATGACAAGCCACTTTGGAAGAGTGTCCCCATCGAATGACGTCAGACCGAATCTCCTCCGGCACAAATAAACGGCTGGGTGGGCATCCGGGCGGGGGCGTTACCCCTTCCAAGGCAGTGCGAACCTTGCTCTCGATCTCCCATGTCACAGCAGAAATACAAATCCTCTGAGGAACAATGGGTTCAAGAGACGTATTGCGCTCGGAAAAATCGAAAAGGCGGGATAACGCATCGGGTTTGATGTTTTTGGAACCCGGTCGGTAAGAGATGGTGAAGTCGAAACGTCCGAAAAATAATGCCCACCGAGCCTGCCTGGAGCTAAGTCGTTTGGCGGACTGGATGTATTCAAGGTTCTTATGATCGGTCCAAACGATAAAGGGAACCCCCGAACCCTCCAACCAATGACGCCACTCCTCCAAAGCGAGTTTGACAGCCAGCAATTCCCTATTACCAATGTCATAATTACGTTCTGCGGGAGATAATCGGTGTGAAAAAAAACGCGCAAGGATGAATTCTGTCGTCCGAAGCTGCGCGCTGGGACAGGATAGCGCCCACCCCCACCTCTGACGCGTCAACCTCCACCACAAACTGCCGGGATGGATCAGGAGTCACCAGAATGGGGGCTGAAACAAAGCAGCCCTTTAGTTTAGTGAATGCTGCTTGGGCAGCACTCGACCACCTGAAAGGAGTCTTGGAGGAGGTTAAGGACGTCAGAGGAGCGGCGAGTTGGCTGAAATTGCGAATAAACCGCCGGTAAAAATTAGCGAAGCCCAGAAATCTCTGCAGGGCCTTACGAGACTCCGGAATTGGCCAATCTACCACAGCCTTAATCTTCTCTGAATCCATGCGCACCCCCTCGACCGACACAATGTGTCCTAAAAAGGGAACGGACTGTGCATGGAACACGCATTTCTCCGCCTTGACAAAAAGCCCATTCTCTAGCAGCCGCTGAAGCACTCGCCTGACGTGTTGCACATGTTCCTGGAGAGAACGGGAAAAAATCAGAATGTCATCCAGGTAAACATAAATAAACTGATCTATCATGTCTCGCAACACATCATTAACGAGTGCTTGGAAAACTGCGGGAGCGTTGGAAAGCCCAAAGGGAAGAACACAATATTCAAAATGCCCCCTGGGGGTATTAAAAGCCGTTTTCCACTCGTCCCCCCCCCTTATGCGGACCAAATGATAAGCGTTGCGGAGGTCTAATTTCGTGAAACAGGATGCCCCTTGCAGACGCTCGAACGCTGAAGACATCAACGGCAAGGGATACGTATTCTTCACCGTGATGTTGTTCAGCCCTCGATAATCTATGCAAGGTCTAAGAGAGCCATCCTTCTTTTTCACGAAAAAAAACCCCGCCCCCGCCGGTGAAGAAGAGGGGCGGATGATCTTGGCCGCTAGAGAATCAGAAATATATTTCTCCATGGCCTCCCTCTCAGGAATAGAAAGAGAGTATAACTTGCCTTTAGGCGGAGATGTCCCTGGAAGTAAATCTATAGCACAGTCATAGGGACGATGAGGAGGAAGAGAAGCAGCCCGAGACTTACTGAACACTCTCTTCAGGTCGAGGTACTCACTGGGCACGTTTGACAGGTCC
>LR812526.1:61436855-61496784 GCA_903798195.1 Danio kyathit
TCAGCTGCTGTCTGGGCTTTCACTGCCTTTCTGCTCCTTCCTTTCTTCATGTTTTCAATACTTTTTTCCCTGCGTCATTTCATTTTATTACACATAACTTCATTTGTAAACTAATTTGATTTGTTTGCTTTGCATATATGAATTTTTTTGGTTGTTACCAACTTCCGGGTAAAATTTCAAGTCAACAGCATCAAATCTTTTTCTGAGAAAAATGAGTATGTGTACATTACTTTTTTCCCCCAATGTATATATACAATTTATATAAAACACTATAAAAAATTCCAAACCTGACTGACTTTCCAGTGGGCACCTTGACATCAACATGGCAATAAAAAACTCGTCAAAAATGCTGAACGATTTTATGTCAAAACCTTGACGTCTGTTTGACATCCGCACATTGATGTTTTTTGAAGACCAAAATAATAACACAAAAGTATTATTGTATCAGAAAATTTGTATTCATCTAAAAGATTAAATTACAAATTTTCACTGGATTATATCTGTACAATTCATTTAAATTATGCATTGATGTCAAAAAGATATCAATCTGGCATATAACTGATGTCAAAAAGGCAATCCTGATTTGGCTTTTTTTGACGCCAATCTTAGATGTGAATTTGATCTCATTTTGACATCAAGGTTATCAACTGAGATCAAATCAATTTGCATTTTTGGCATGTTTTTGACATCAAGATGCCCGCTGAGTTTCCACTAAAAGACAAAATAAGAGTTTCTGAACACTATACATGTTGTTTTCGCAAGGACATTTCAATTATGTATAAAAATCTAACAAATATATACAGTTGAAGTCTGAATTATTAGCCCCCCTGTTAATTTTTTCCCCAATTTCTGTTTAACGGAGAGATTTTTTCGACACATTTCTAAACATTATAGTTTTAATAACTCATTTCTAATAACTGATTTATTTTATCTTTGCCATGATGACAGTAAATAATATTTGACTAGATATTTTTAATACACTTCTATACAGCTTAAAGTGACATTTAAGTCGGTTAACTAGGTTTAACTAGTTAATTTAGGTTAATTAAGTTTACTAGGCAGGTTAGGGTAATTAGGTTATTGTATAATGATGGTTTGTTCTGTAGACTATCAGAAAACAATAAAGCTTAAAGGGGCTAATAATTTTGTCCTTAAAATGGTGTTTAAAAAATTAAAAACTGCTTTTATTCTAGTCAAAATAAAACAAATAAGACTTTCTCCAGAAGAACAAATATTATCAGACATACTGTGAAAATGTTCTTGCTCTGTTAAACATAATTTGGGAAATATTTAAAAAAGAAAAAAAAATTCAAAGGGGGGCTAATAATTCTGACTTCAACTGTATATAAAATGTATATAATACACTCTAAAAAAATTCCAAACCTGACTGACTTCCCAGCAGACACCTTGACATCAACATGATATCAATTTGTTTTTTTAAATAAACAATTAAATATGCAATTTAATGTCAAAATCTTGACGTCTGTTTGACATCCACACATTGATGTCTTTTTGACGATCAAAATAATGACACAAAAGTATTATTGTACCAGAAAGGTTATATAATTATCTGAAAGCTTCACTTCCAAATTTACA
Organism: Danio kyathit; assembly: GCA_903798195.1. Lineage (NCBI taxonomy): Eukaryota > Metazoa > Chordata > Actinopteri > Cypriniformes > Danionidae > Danio > Danio kyathit. The sequence goes on from LR812526.1 coordinate 61,438,452, forward strand.
CTGAATTATGTATCCCTACACTTCATGTAAATTAAACATTTATGTCAAATTGACATCTAACATTGACGTCAAAAACATTGACGCCAATCTGATGTCAATTTGATATTAAGGTTGTCAACTGAGATCAAATCGGTTTGTATTTTTGGCGTGTTTTTGGATGTTGTTTTGCTGTTGAAGACAAAATAAAGAGTTTCTAAAGAGTCTTCACTTTGTTTTCCTTACAAAGACATTTCAATGACAACATATGACAATCTACAAAAAAAAATATAATAAAAAATAAAGAAATATGTTTAAAATATATATACACAGTATATCACAGCATAAAAATGCAGGTTTCAGCCAATGTTTGACTAAAATAGGGGGCTGGAATGTAAACACTGGACCCAGTAGTGTAATTTTGTACTTTAGTAAAGCTAAAAAGAATTAAAAAAAGTCAAAATTGACTCGAAATTGTAAGGCAAGTTGCTGCACAGCTTTTCTGAGTTAAATCAAGAGTACTTCACTTGACTTAGTTTAAGTTGAGTCAACTCAAAAAAAGCTCTAAATTCACCTGTAAGTTTAATTTGTGTGCTCTAGGCTTAAATTCAGATGACATATAACTATAATGTTTTTGATGTTTAGTAGAACAAATATTCATGCCACACTTTAGCAAACACTGATATTCAAGCTGTATTTTACTAAGCCTTTTCTTTTCAGAAAAATAGAAAAAGAGGTCTGGTTACGGCTGAGAGCTCTTTAAAGACAGCTGATTAATGACCTACATGGCAGGTACTTCCTAAAGAAAAGCATTGCATTCTTTACATACACTATAAAAAAATCTGTAACATTTTTGATAAATGTTAAAAATACAGTACAATTTTTTTTTTTAACAAAATAAAATAATAAAAAAACATAATAAAAATGTAATGTCAACAAAAAGCATAAAAAGTTAAAAATTTTATTAAATTAAAAAAATTAAATAAAAAATAAATAAAAAATAAAATAGAATAAAATAAAACAAAATAAAACAACACAAAATAAAATAAAATAAAATAAAATAAATAAAAATAAGAAATAAGAATAAAAATGTAATGTCAACAAAAAGCATAAAAAGTAAAAAATAAAATAAAATAAAATAAATAAAAATAAGAAATAATAATAAAAATGTAATGTCAACAAAAGCATAAAAAATAAAAAATAAAATAAAATAAATAATAAGAAGAAATAATAATAAAAATGTAATGTCAACAAAAAGCATAAAAAGTAAAAATAAAATAAATAATAAGAAGAAATAATAATAAAAATGTAATGTCAACAAAAGCATAAAAAGTAAATAAATGAATACAAATTAAATAGAAAATTAAATAGAATAAAAGTAAATGCAAATAAAATAAAAATAAAACAAAATAAAATAAATAAAAATAAAAATAATAAAAATTTAATGTCAACAAAAAACATAAAAAGTTACAAATAAAATAAATAAAAATTTTATTAAATTTAAAAAGTAAAATAAAATAGAATAAAATAAAATGAAAATAAAAATTAAATAAATAATAAAAAAAATTATAATAAAAATGTAATGTCAACAAAAAGCATAAAAAGTAAAACATAAAAATAAAATAAATGTAATGTCAACAAAAAGCATAAAAAGTGAAGGGTCATACAGGGAATTCTGAGAAAGTAATTTTGCATTTATTAACCGTATATGTTAAGTAATTTTACTATTACCCAGGTTACAAATTTTTAATGTAGCCATTTAATTTTTTCATCATTTTTTAGGGCTTGAGAATTTTGTGTGTAAACCATGTTCATTTGTTATTTATATCAGCTTTATCAGTTTAGCGTTCAGATTAGGAGATCCTGCGGCTTTCAAAACTCTTCTCATGACTCACTGATTAGGGTTAAATCATGTCATCTTTCCCAGAGAAGTCTGCCTGTATGCCTCAGACAACAGACCACCTCCGGTTCTGGCGGTTTCAGCTATTGCACTGCTCAAGTCAACTTAAGTTGAACTGGACAAAGATAGGGGCGCTGGAGAGATTGCTATCTCCTGTAGCAATGTTAAACGTGTGTGTTGAGCAGGCCCGCATGCTTTACTAAAGAATCCTTCTCTTGATTTATCAGCCGCTATGGCTTGTGAACGTGGCAAGTGTTCAGGCTGAAGAATAATTGCAGTCCTTGTTTGACAATGGAGAGCTTCTAGGAATTAGCCTATGGTTGTGATTTTGAGATTTGAAAGAAAAATAATGAGGGCTGTCACTTAAAGGGATAGTTCACCCAAAATTGAAAATGACCTCATCATTTATTATCCCTCATGTGGTTTTAAAGAGTAAACACTTGTTCATTCATTCATTCATTCATTCATTTTCCCTTGGATTAGTCCTCTCCTTATCAGGGGTCGCCACAGTAGAATGAGCCACCAACTATTCCAGCATATATTTTCCGCAGCGGGTGCCCTTCCAGCTGCAACCCAGTACTGGGAAACACCCATACACTCTTGCATTCACACATTCATACACTACGGCCAATTTAGTTCGTCTAAATCCCCTATAGCGCATGTCTTTGGACTGTGGGGTAAACCACACCCAGAGGAAACCCACGCCAACACAGGGAGAACATGCAAACTCCACACAGAAATGCCAACTGACCCAGCCGGGACTCGAACCAGCGATCTTCTTGCTGTGAGGTGACAGTGCTAACCACTGAGCCACTGTTTTACCCTCACTTGTTCAAAACCTATTTGAGTTTCTTTCTTCTGTTGAACACAAAGGAAGATATTTTGAAGAATGCTGGTTGCCGGCATCCATTGACTTCTGTCATGATCACCAGCGATCACTTCGTGGAGGATCGCTGGTGGACTACAAGGACTACTGGTGTAGTAACGAGCGAACAAAGAAAATAAAGCACAAAGGCAGAACATTTCATAGATAAGATTTCATTTTTTTACGTTTTTGTATGAACTTTTGTACTAAATAAGTCACGTTATTAATGATAGTACAGTCACTTACTGCATTCACCATAAGGCAAAGGAGCAACAACTTGCATTAAATTCTAAGCTTATGCTAATTTAAAAAAAAAAAAAAATCAGCAAACAATGTAAATGAAATATGACAACAAGATGTTGCGGTGCTAGAAACGTGTATTATTGTTGGCTAATTACTTAAGTGAACGAGTCATTCATAATAGAGATTCATTTACAAATGAATCGCTCCCTCCGTTAGAATAAGTGAAAGCAGGAGAGGGTGTGTTTCAGGACACGGATTAGATCAAATTTAACAGGTAACATAGGGAGAGATAATTACATTTCCATGCACACAAACACACACTATTTGTCAGGAATGCCCGTGCGGTCACTCATCCATCGATGTAGAAAAGTGATGTAAAATTATAATTTTCGTAATTTAAAAAAATATTTGCACACTGACCAACAGGAAAACTCTTGATCGTAGATTTACAGCTGAAGTCAGAATTATTAGTCCCCCTTTGAATTTTTTTTCTTTTTTAATATTTCCCAAATTATGTTTAACATAGCAGAGAAATGTTCACAGTATGTCTGATAATATTTTTACTTCTGGAGAAAGTCTTATTTGTTTTATTTCGGCTAGAATAAAAGCAGTTTTTAAATTTTAAAAACCATTTTAAGGTCAAAATTATTCGCCCCTTTAAGCTAATTTTTTTTTCTCGATAGTCTACAGAACAAACCATCGTTATACAATAACTTGCCTAATTACTTTATCCCGCCTAGTTAACCTCATTAACCTAGTTAAGCCTTTAAATGTCACTTTAAGCTGTATAGAAGTGTCTTAAAACATCTAGTAAAATATTATTTACTGTCATCATGGCAAAGATAAAATAAATCAGTTATTAGAAATGAGTTATTAAAACTATTATATTTAGAAATGTGTTGGAAAAATCTTCTCTCTGTTAAACAGAAATCATGGAAAAAAATAAACAGGGGGCTAATAAATCAGGGGGGCTAATAATTCTGACTTCAACTGTATATATGTGTATATCTCTGACTCTCGATGGCCACAGTCCTCCACTGCACCTTGGTCCCGCATTCAATTCAAGCGAGCGCTACCCTGTACTAAAATGGCGGCTCTATTGACGCATTCATTCCAATAGGCAACAACAGGGTATAGGCGACATCTAATGTAAATATCTCTGTTTCCTGTATCTGTGTTTTTGCCTGAGTTTGTTGTTTGTTTGTTTGTACTTATGAATCGATGCCATGTTTATGACCGTTTGACCATGATTTCCACAATTACCTGCACAAATACTTGCTTTAATAAATTATTATTAAGCTGCACTTGAATCCTACCTCTCTTGTCTTTGCCAAGCAGAGACCCAAACGTTACAGACTAGTAGGAAAGAAACAACTTTGCAAGTCAATGGTCAATTAACATTCTTCAAAATATCTTCTTTTGTGTTCAATAGAAGACATAAACTCAAATAGGATTTGAACAAAAAAAAAATGCTGGGGTCAACTCAAATCGATTAAGTTAACTTCATTATTTTTTACAAATTTAAATAGATTGAACTTAAAACAATTAAGTTGTCTGCAAAGAAACTTAAGAATTTTGTTGTTTCAGCCCTTTTTTGAATTAAGTAGTCTGAACAAACAACAAAAGTCTTTTTTTTGAGTGAGGGATGAGTGAATTTTCATTTTTTTGGGTGAACTATCGCTTTAAAAGTCTAATGAAAGACAAAATTAGATCCTCGATAAAATATACTGATTCATAAATGTTCAAATAAGCTAATCAAAAATGTGTTTAAATTGCAATACACCGTCATTTAATATACCACGAACTAAACGCCAATGATTGACCAAACCATTTTACTTGAACAGAACTTTTCACTCAACTTTTATCTCAATTTTAAGCACCACAGTTTTTTGAAAGTAAAACAAATCTAGCATAGTGTGCTATAGCTCTGTTTAGCTGCATTAAAACACTGCAATACTGAAACATTAACGTTAAACTAAACAAATTGATAAATGTCATATAAATACATTTTATTTGACCTTTTTTTTGTCAAACTAATAATAGATACTAGAAAATAATAATCTGCACTATTTTACTTAATCACAACTTTTCACTCAACTTTTATATCTGTTTTATTTATGCTCACGGTCTTTTAAAAGTAAAATAAATCTAGTATAGTGTGCTATAGCTCTGTTTAGCTGCAGTAAAATATACAGAAACAATAACATTAAACTAAACTAGTTGATAAATATCATAAAAATCCATTTTTATTTTACATTTTTGGTTGTCAAATGAATAATAGATACCAGAAGATACTAATCTGCACTATTTTACTTAAACACAACTTTTCACTCAGGCTAAATTGTCCGTAGTGTATGTGTGTGAATGAGTGTGTATGAATGTTTTCCAGGGATGGGTTGCGGCTGGAAGGGCATCCGCTGCGTAAAACATGTGCTGGATAAATTGGCGGTTCATTCTGCTGTGGCGACCCTGGATTAATGAAGGGAATAAGCCGAAAAGAAAATGAATGAATTAACTTTTTACTTAACTTTTATCTTAATTTTATTTAAGCACCAGTCTATTGAAAGTAAAACAAATCTAGCATAGTGTGCTATAGCTCTGTTTAGCTGCTATAAAATATACTGCAATACTGAAACAATAACGTTAAACTAAACTAGTTGCTAAATGTCATAAAAAGACATTTTATTTGAACTTTTTTGTTGTCAAACGAATAATAGAGACCAGAAAATACTAATCTGCACTATTTTACTTTAACACAACTTTTCACTCAACTTTTATATCTGTTTTTTTAAGCTCACGGTCTTTTGAAAGTAAAATAAATGTAGTATAGTGTGCTATAGCTCTGTTTAGCTGCAGTAAAATATACTGAAACAATAACATTAAACTAAACTAGTTGATAAATGTCATAAAAAGCCATTGTATTTTACATTTTTTGTTGTCAAATGAATAATAGATACCAGAAGATACTAATATGCACTATTTTACTTAAACACAACTTTTCACTGAGGCTAAATTGTCCGTAGTGTATGAGTGTGTATGAATGTTTCCCAGAGATGGGTTACGGCTGAAAGGGCATCCGCTGTGTAAAACATGTGCTGGATAAGTTGGCGGTTCATTCCGCTGTGGCGACCCCGGATTAATAAAGGGACTAAGCCGAAAAGAAAATGAATTAATGAACTTTTCACTTAACTTTTCTATCTGTTTTATTTAAGCTCACGGTCTTTAGAGAGTAAAATAAATCTAGCATAGTGTGCTATAGCTCTGTTTAGCTGCATTAAAACACTGCAATACTGAAACATAAACGTTAAACTAAACAAATTGATAAATGTCATAAAAAGACATTTTATTTGACATTTCTTGTTGTCAAACGAATAATAGAAACTAGAAAATAATAATCTGCACTATTTTGCTTTAACACAAATTTTCACTTAACTTTTATCTCAATTTTTTTAAGCTCCACAGTCTTTTGAAAGTAAAACAAATCTAGTATAGTGTGCTATAGCTCTGTTTAGCTGCTTTAAACTGAAACATAACTGAAACAACTTTTCACTCAACTTTTATTTCCTTTAAGTTCCTTAGTCTCATCATGAAAGTAAAAATAAACTGAAGAAACCAGTATAGTGTGCTATAGGTGTTTAGCAAGATAAGAGAAATATGCATTTACACATAGGCTGCTTTAGTGAGATTAAATGCTTGTTAGAAACCCAAACTTAATACACTGAAAATAAAAGACTTTGGTGTAGTCAAATCTAATAAATGTACTCTCATAATTTTTAATTTGTAAAATCAAGTGTCAAGGATAGGGCAACGCAGTGGCGCAGTAGGTAGTGCTGTTGCCTCACAGCAAGAACGTCGCTGGGTCGCAGGTTCGAACCTCGGCTAGGCTGGGTCAGTTGATGTTTCTGTGTGGAGTTTGCATGTTCTCCCTGCGTTCGCGTGGGTTTCCTCCGGATTAATATTCATTTACTTGTAATATTTAAATATCTTCTAATCATTGCAAACCTAGTAATATTAAGTACATTTTAATAATGGATATGTCCCAGTGCACGGTGGCTCAGTGGTAAGCACTGTCACTGGTTTGAGTCCCGGCTGGGTCAGTTGGCATTTCTGTGTGGAGTTTCATGTGCTCCACGTGTTGCCGTGGGTTTCCTCCGGGTGCTCCGATTTCCCCCACAGTCCAAAGACATGCGAAATAGGTGAATTGGGTGAACTAAAATTGTCCGGAGTGTATGTGTGTTAATGAGAGTGTATGGGTGTTTCCCAGTACTGGGTTGCAGTTGGAAGGACATCCACTGTGTAAAACATATGCTGGATAAGTTGGCGGTTCATTCCGCTGTGGCGACCCCTGATGAATAAAGGGAGTAAGCCAAAGGAAAATGAATGAATGAATGAATAAATATGTTGCAATGGATATGTGGTTCCCAGCATGGGAACTGAATTTGAATTAAGAGGAGATTTTTTTGAAAATAAAAGTAATCTTAGGTGTTTCAATTTGAAAGATAGACTTGTTAGAGATTAATCTTCATTAGTTTGAAGAGTTTTGAGTATGTTTTTTTTTAGTTTAAAGGTTACCACCTTCCAGAGGAGTAGCACTGATGCTTTGGCTCTGTTTTATTATCAGCATTAATGTTTAATGCTTTACTCAGAGAGCCACAGCTGGGCCACTACCTCTCAGATCAGTGCTCTTGGGTTCAATTTACTTATAATAAAGTGAACTAACACATTTCAAGTGGAAATGTGTGTCTTAATTACACCAATTTGCACCAAATGTACAAATTTTTAATGTGTAAGATTTATGTAAATAGATAAAAGCAATGTTCCTTCTGCTAAAACAAGAACATGACAGTACTTGGTTCATTTAAATAAATATAGACTCAAAATTAAATAAAATCAGTAATTCATTCAGTTTCCTTCGGCTTAGTCCCTTTATTCAGGGGTTGCCACAGCGGAATGAATCGCCAACTTATCCAGCATGTGTTTTACACAGTGGATGCCCTTCCAGCTGCAACACAGTACTAGGAAACACTCATACACTATAACCAATTTAGTTATTTATTCAATTCACCTATAGCGCATGTCTTTGGATTGTGGGGAAACCGGAGCACCCGGAGAAAACTAACACAGGAAAAACATGCTGACTCCTCACAGAAATGTCAACTGACCCAGCCGGGACGCAAACCAGCGACCTTCTTGCTGTGAGGCGACAGTATAATACACTGAGCCACCGTGTTACTTAATTAATTTAGGAGTGTTAGGTTAAACATTAAGTAAGTTTTGCATGATGTTGACAAGTTAATTGTACCTGATATTGACCTTATTCTAAAATGCGGAAGTGCGCTCATTTTGGCGATTGTTTTAGAACTTCCGATTCAGTCCCCTATGGGAGAAATGATTAACGAATAATAAACGGCAAAAAACTGTCAAATTATTTGCTCTACAAACAAGTGTTTGCATGATTATACAGACAGAATAGAATAATATAATAGTAAAATATCAGTTTGCAACATCAAGCAGCAAAACGAGCTGTTTTTAACGTCTAAAAATGAATGGAAGTGAATGAGACCGGAAGTCTCAAGCCAAAATGATTCGAATGGTTGCACCCGCTCGTACGCGGAGAATAAGGTGAATACAGGGGTGGATTTAATGATTTGGGGGCCCTAAGCAGTTCCAGCCAATCTCTTTTCTATGTTTTATCTTCATGCAATACTTACATTTTAAATGATTTGTTTTCTTAAAATGAATTCACAACTAAAAACAATAAATAAATTGGAAATAATAAATGTTTTTAAAACTAAATCTTCACTTGATTTGACTGCTGGACTGCTCCATGACTGAGGGTGTAGGACAAATTTGCACAGATGTAATAATTATATTAAAATGTTATTTGTTAGACCCTCACCCTACAAAAATATGATAGGAAATGGTAGAAAAAAAACAACGTTACAGGTATAATTTATATTTTTAGGTATTTATTGGGGGCTCTAAGTGGCTGCTTACTTCGCTTATTGGTTAAATCCGCCCCTGCTGATATAAGATAGTAAATTTTACTTGAAATTTGTTTGTGCAAATCGTTAGAAGGATTTTTTAACGTAAATATACAATACATTTTTCGGTAACACTTTATTTTGATAGTCCATTTGAGTATTACTAGACTGTCTGCTTAATATCTGTTGATTCTGCTCCTTCAACAGACATTTAACTGTCTATAAGAAGCTTAGCAAGTACATGTCAACTTAACCTTAACTCCAACCTAACAGTCTACTTATAATCTAATGAGAATTAGTTGGCATGTAGATACATACGTATCATAAATTCAACAAACGGACCATCAAAATAAAATGTGACCCATTTTCTACCAATATTTATCCATTCTTCTATAAAAGAATTGATAAATATTGATAGAAAAATGTATTGTGATTGAAAGAAGAAGTGTCATTTGAGTGAAAAAAAATACTTTATTACATAGAATACAAAGCTGTACACACAGTTTAATAAAAAAATCACCAAAATAAAGAATATTATTAACAATAATCTGAGAGAGTCCCCATAGTCCAATGTCCTTGTCATCACAGTGCTGGTCTCCACATGCTCAGTCCGTGTAAATCATACACGTAAGGCCGGTAAGGGGAGGATTTATAGACTGTCGCTAAAAGTGATGCTCTAAAAAAGTCCTCCTCTGTAGCAGCCATTGCGTTCACATCTGATTTCTGGAAGTAGTCCTTGCCGTGCTCTGACGTTAACTGTCTCCGTTTGGTTTTATATCTCCTGTTCTGGAACCAGATTTTGACCTGAGTCTCTGTTAGGTGCAGTGCGCTCGCTAGGTGTGTGCGCTCAGGTGCGCTCAGGTACCGCTGCCGGCTGAACTTCTTCTCCAGCTCCAAAACCTGCATGGGATACAATTTGTTACTACACTGTAAACAATGTTTGGTTACACATAATTGATTTGTGTTGTGGCGACATGAAGGAATTAAGTTAACTTATTAGTTTTTTTTTACAAATTTAACTGGATTGAATGTAAATAAATTAAGTTGTCCCATAAATAACTTAAGAATTGTGTTGTTTCAGCTCTTTTTAAAAAGTATAAAGGTAAAACTCTGAGTGTATAAAGGTAAAACATCAGATAATTACACTATTAACTTTATTTTTTTTTTTACATTTTATCCACAAACAAAAACTCTTAAATCCACAGCCTTCTTATTAAACATTTTAAAATTGTAATTGCTGAATTTATTAAATTTCTAAGATTCGTTAAACACAAGAAAAGTGATTTTATTTGTTGAAATATTATGACAATTATTTGGAAATGCCACTAATAATCTTTTCTCGGTAGTCGTTTATGTTATTTATTTATTTATTTTTCCTCTTTTCGCTCACTCTCACTCACTATCCTTTGGCTTAGTCTGCGATTTATCAGGGGTCACAACAGTGGAATGAACCGCCAATTACTCTGGCATATGTTTTGTGCATCGGATGGCCTTCCAACTGCATCCTTGCACTGAGATTACAGGGAAACGTAAACACTAATTGACACACACACTCATACTTTTCCTCTTTTCATTTTTCCCCTTATTATTCATTCATTCATTTTCCTTCGGCTTAGTCTCAGATTTATCAGAGGTCGCCACAGCAGAATGAACCGCCAACTATTCCAGCATATAACGGATGCCTTTCCAGCTGCAACCTAGTACTGGGAATATATCATTTTATAGACCATTTCAGTGTGGTCATGTCATTGGCCTATAAACATTTTATGCTTATTACCCAACTGTCACAGTTTTCATAACATTATTTATTAATATATGGACCTTTTTGGATTCTCAGAAGCTATAGAAATTAATAATGTAAACAGGAAATACATTAGGATTGTTGTTATTGTTTACATTCCTCAAAATGGTCTATATTATAATTTAATCTGCTCTGTTACATTACTGTCATTTTTGTTATTATCATTGTCCTGTGTGGGTTCGGTTTCTGTAGGTTTGTTACTTGTATTAATATAAATAACTTAATTAATTAATAAATAGATCAATAAATAAATACCTGCAGGTGCGTGAACGCGGCGCGCGACCGCTTCTTTTTCCCGCCTCCCGCCGTCATCTCTGTCGACGACACAGTTTTATCCTCAGAAGTCCGACAAACATCTGCTGAATCTGTGAAGTAAGTACACGATATTCAACTTTAGCATGATAAACATGTTTTCTCACTGGAAACCTGGCTTTCAATTAGAAATACAGATCAAAATTTGACAAATCTCTTGCGTGCCCTCAAATAATGCCGGGTTTAACTTATGGGATAGTTCACCTTTAACAGGAAAATGTACTTACAGATCACCTATAACAGGAAAATTTACTTAGCCTACATTTACACCCTCAAGTGGTTATAAACATTTATGAGTTTCTGAATTCTGTTCAGTGTCAAAGAAGATATTTTGAAGAATGTTGGAAACCTATTGACATCTATATTAGGATAAACAAATGCAAAGTCAATGGTTTGGGAAGTCCAGCTTTCCTCAAAATATCTTGAAAAACTCAACAGAAACTTGGAAAAGGTGGAGGATAAGTAAATAATTCATTCATTTATTTTCCTTCTGCTTAGTCCCTTTATTTATCAGGGGTCGCCACAGCGGAATGAACCGGCGGATAAGTAAATAATTGAATAAGTTTACGTTTTGTGTGTGAATTATACTTTTAACGTGCAATTCGCATGTTTACATTTAAAGTAAACTGTCAATATAGTCAAATTACTGGGTGCACATTCAATTTATAGCTTGTTTATCCTTTATATTTTGTTATAAAACCGTCTAATCCCAACGGAGTAACCTAGAAATGTATTTAACAGAGTTCTGTAAATGTAAATATACCTGTTTGTCTGTCAGTGCCGTCGTCTCTGTCACTCTCAGCATTGCAGGAGTCTTCATCTTTTTTATCCTCTTTTAAGGATAAAATGTCCTCTATGAAAAACGACGTCAACTGCTTGGTCGAAGCCGCCATCTGTGCTGCTAAACTCCTGATAAAGGTAAGGATAAAGCGTCTTTCTCCGGGTTGGTAATTGTCACTTTCACTCTGCACAGCTCAACTGCTTGACTTTAAATAGCGCGTGAGTGTTTGTGTCTCTTCTGTTATTGGAGGAGCGGCCTGTGCTACGTCATCAGTCCAGCATTCTGATGGCTAAAACAGATGCGTTTTCATGGACCATCATTCTGTCAAACACTAGACACAACTGCTGATTGCCCTTAGAGAAGTCTTAATAATGTCTATACACAGCAATGATAAAACAGTACACGTTTTATTGTTATAAAATGTGATTAAAAAAAAAATAAAAATTATATATATATATATATATATATATATATATATATATATATATATATATATATATATATATATATATATATATATATATATATATATATATATATCAACATTTTGTCTTTTTATATAGGCTTTTTGTCTTTTTATATATTTGAAATGTTATGCACTATAAATTCTTCTATATTTAGGTACTTTTTATGTATATACTGGCCCGTAGCCATCCTGGTAAAAGGGGTGGCTCTTTTTTCTTAAAAAGTGGACCTTATTGCAGTTATTCGCCTCATTTTCTTTTTAATTATGAGGTTCAAATGCTATTTAATGATTTTTAAGCCCTATTTTTTGCTGGATTAGCTTGTTGGATGGTCATCAAAACCACAGTTTTTGATGAACCAAAAACATTTCCTAAAGATTTATTATCATTTACATCATATATATATATATATATATATATATATATATATATATATATATATATATATATATATATATATATATATATATATATATATATATATATATATATATATAATAGGAATCTGTTAAAGTTTTAAATTAAAAACTGTAGCCTATTGTCATTTAAATATCATTAATTTAAATAGCAAACTGACAAGGACAGCCAACACTGCTGGGTGTTAAAGCCTTTTTCGATGGATTACTTTCACAATTTATGAAAATTAGTAGTCAAAGTAGGACAAATGAGCTCATGTATGGCACAAATTCTGGACCTTTGTCAGTGAGGGGTGGGTTTTTTAAACCACTCCTGGCTACGGGCCTGATGTATATGTAATATACTTTTTATATATATATATGCATAAGTTGAAGTCAGAATTATTAGCCCCCTCTTTCTCCAGAAGAAAAAAAATATTATCAGACATACTGTGAAAATTTCCTTGCTCTGTTAAACATCATTTGGGAAATATTAAAAAAAGAAGAAAAAAATCAAAGGGGGGCTAATAATTCTGACTTCAACTGTATATATGTATATTTCTGTATCAGAAAATAATATAGTTGGAAATATATATATATATATATATATATATATATATATATATATATATATATATATATATATATATATATATATATTTATATTATATCGATATTTTTAAATGTAATATACAATAATATATTGTTATTAAATATAAAATGCTCGTTACTTATAATATTTATTATATATTATATATGTGGTGACGCAGTGGCGCAGTATAGTGCTGTCGCCTCACAGCAAGAAGATCGCTGGTTCGAGCCTCGGCTGGGTCAGTTTCTGTGTGGAGTTTGCATGATCTCCCTGTGTTTGTGTGGGTTTCCTCCGGGTGCTCCGGTTTCCCCACAGTCCAAAGACATACGGTACAGGTGAATTTGGTAGGCTAAATTGTCTGTAGTGTATAAGTGGGAATGAGTGTGTATGGATGTTTCCCATAGATGGGTTGCAGCTTTAAGGGCATCCGCTGCGTAAAATATTTGCTGGATAAGTTGGCGGTTCATTCCGCTGTGGCGACCCCTGATTATTAAAGGGACTAAGCCGAAAAGAAAATGAATGAATGAATATATTATATAAAAATATTTGCAAAGTGTTAAAATATTTTTTTACATCATTCTATTATGTATTTAATTTATAAAATATGTTTTATATTTCTATATAAATATTTAAATAGTATTTCAGCAGTTTAATTCTTAGTTTTTTGAAATTGAATTGTTTTTATATTCCAATTTAATTTAATTTAATTTCCCAAATGATGTTTAACAGAGCAAGAAAATTTTCACAGTATGTCTGATAATATTTTTTTCTTCTGGAGAAAGTCTTATTTGTTTTATTTAGGCTAGAATAAAAGCAGTATTTAATTTTTTAAATCATTATACAATAACTTGCCTACACTGAAAAAAATAATTCAGAGATGATTCCTTGGATTTACTAAATTTTTTTACGTTAAGTGCCTGTAAACAATTTTTTTGGACTGAATTTAAACAAACAAATTAAGTAGAATTTTATTAAACTTAATTTGTTTGTTTAAATTCAACACAAATAAATTGTTTGCAACAGTTTTGCAGACATCATTTTTTTCAGTGTAATTACCCTAAATTGCCTAGTTAATCTAATTAACCTAGTTTAACCTTTAAATGTCACTTTAAGCTGTATAGAAGTGTCTTGAAAAATATCTAGTTAAATATTATTTACTGTCATCATGGCAAAGATAAAAGAAAGCAGTTATTAGAAATGAGTTATTAAAACTATTATGTTTAGAAATGTGTTGAAAACTTCTTCTCTCCGTTAAACAGAAATTGGGAAAAAAATAAACAAGGGGGCTAATAATTCAGGGGGGCTAATAATTCTGACTTCAACTGTATATATATATACATACATACATACATACATACATACATACATACATACATATATATATATATATATATATATATATATATATATATATATATATATATATATATATATATATATATATATATATATATATTTAACTTTTAATGTCATTTTATACTTAATTTAATGTATTTATTAAATTTCTGCTTTATGGTTTCAGTTGTTTTTGTATATCAATGGTTTTTGCATTTTTATTTTCATATATTTAAAGAATAGTCTATATTTTTGAGTTCCCCTCAGATGCCTGTAAAAAGAGACACTTCAACTGCATGTGCATTAGTTCAAGCTGACCTTTTATTACTGTTACAGCGAGCCGCTCTGCCCCTCACTCTCAGTCAGTGGAGAATGTAGTGAGATTTATTGTGTAACTAGATATCAGTATTAGTCTCCTATCATCCCTGGATGTCAAGCTGGGGTAAACCCTGAGGTCCAGGGCACCGGGGTGTGTGTTCATAAGCAGAAGGAGGATCTGGGTGGCCCTCTATCCCATGGAGATAATGACTTCTGCACATTGGGCCCCGGCTCCTTCTCCTGACCCACACGTTGTCGTATGGCTGTTTGTTTGTTGTGCCCCTGTGCTTCTGTGTGACCCCATAGTCCCGGGACGAGGCCAGAGAAATGGAGAAACTGAAGGGGGAGGCATGCTGAGTTTGAGATGGAGACGGAAAATAGAGTACGCTGTGGTCTCTGGAGAATGAGGAGTTTGCTTGGAAAAACACAAAAGCTGAGAGTGACAAACGGTACTATTGTCCACCGGCATGACCTCCCACCATCATCAGTCCTGAAACTCTTCTGTGTATCGTGAACACACTTCTGTGTTAGTGGGTTGAAGTCAAAATTACTCACCCTGCTGTGAATTTTTTTTTTCTTTTTCAAATATTTCCCAAATTATGTTTAACAGAGCAAGGAATTTTTCACAGTATTTCCTATAATATTTTTTCTTCTGGAGAAAGTCGTCTTTGTTTTATTTTGACAAGAATAAAAGCAGTTTTTAATTTTTTAAAAACCATTTTAAGGTCAAAAATATTAGACACTTTAAGCTATATATATATATTTGGTTGTCTACAGAACAAACCACCGTTATACAATGATTTGCCTTATTACCCTAACTTGCCTAGTTAACCTAATTAACCTAGTTAAATCTTTAAATGGCAGCACGGTGGTGCAGTGGGTAGCGCTCTCGCCTCACAGCAAGAAGGTCGCTGGTTCGAGCCTCGGCTGGGTTAGTTGGCATTTCTGTGTCGAGTTTGCATGTTCTCCCCGTGTTCATATGGGTTTCCTCCAGGTGCTCCGGTTTCCGCCACAGTCCACAGACATGTGGTATAGGTGAACTGGGTAGGCGAAATTGTTCGTAGTGTATGTGTGTGAATGGAAGTGTATGAGTGTTTCCTAGTGATGCGTTGTGGCCACCCCAGATTAATAAAGGGTCTAAGCTGAAAAGAAAATGAATGAACCTTTAAATGTCACTTTAAGCTGAATACTAGCATCTGGTAAAATATCTAGTCAAATATTCTGTACTGTCATCAAGGCACAGATAAAAGAAATCAGTTATTAAAAATGAGTTATTAAAACTATTATGAATAGAAATGTGTTGGAAAAAAAAAATTCTTCCTTTATACAGAAATTGGGGACAAAATATACAGGGGGGCTAATAATTTTGACTTCAACAGTGGCGTAAAAAATGTGTTTGCCCCCTTACTGCGGTGTTACTTTTACACCACACATAACATGTTGTTTTTACTCAGCGGTGGTTTTCATGTTAGAACTCTTCCATGCAAACCATTTTTCCCCTGTCTCTTCATTATGGTGGAGTCATGAACATTCAACTTAATTTAACTAAGGCCTCCTGTTCTTTGGATGCTGTTGTAGGGTCTTTGGTGACCTCTTATGCGGCGTTCACACCAGATGCAGATGAAGCATCAAGGGCGAGTGATTTACATGTTAAGTCAATGCAAAGATGCAAATAGACATCCTGCGGCACGATACGCATGAATAGGCATTGCAAATGCAGCGGCCCGAGTTAAGCACTTTGCGCGGTTGATGCGCTTAACTTGCGAATCGCTCGAGTTGGAAAATCTGAACTTCAGCGGACATTCGCGCCATGTTAACCAATCAGGAGCTTTCTCTTGTAGGGGTGTGATTATGACGAGGTGCCTGTTGTTGAAGTCCCGAGGGGAAATCCTCTTGCCGACACCGGACAACAGTTCATCAAACTGGGCTTGGCTCAGTCGGAAGCACCACTGAAAGCCTCCATCATCCATAGTTTCTGAAGGAGTAGATGAACTCACAGAGCTGGGCGCACCTCTGAAATCATGATCTATGGACTCAGACACGACGCCAAGCGAATATATACACTGATTTTAGTCTTCCTAAAGCACATAAACACAGCTATTCTCTTAATAAAAACCTATGTTAGCCATTTTGCAACAAATCAAGCAAGCAAGCTCAAAATGTTTATGCGTCTATTACGAGTTATCAGCTCGGTTCTGATACAAACTAGAAAATAAATTAGTTTAATGTCAAATAAAACAATTCTGTCATTATACGAAACAATGATGCAGAAAACAGAAGAAACATTGTGCAATTTGTACATTTGCTTTGAAGATTTTAACACTTTTTATAACATCTTTTGGTCTATTGTTATATATATATGTATTTAAAGTACAAGACATTACTATTTTAATTGTGTTACATGCCTACTTTTGGTTTTCTTATTTGTCAAACTTATAAGTATTTTCTGATTTGCTCAAGAAACTCTTAACCCTGATGTGCTGTTGGGGATGTTTTCATCCACTCTGGGGTGATTTTGAGTCTTAATTTGGCCATAACTTTTTCTATGTTTCAGCTAGCAGAATGATTTCGGGTGACAAATCTTATTTTAACACATATTTTGAGAAAATGCTTTGAGTTTTTAAAAGAATTCAATGATACACTCTGGGCAAAGTTACTACCCTTTTGTTTTGTCAAGGATGAAAACATCCACTGAATTAAACTGCTGTAAAAATGCGTCAGATTAATATATTTTTTATTTATTTGCATAAATCTGTTAATCAACCTCAGTCAAAATGACTAAATTGCCTAGAACATTACAAGATTTTCACAGATTTGGTGAAAAAAAAAACACAAAATGACATATTTTCAATATAAAAGTAATTGTGGACTGGATTTTTTTTTTACCTTTTATCAATGTCTTGGACATGTGGAACAACATTGCCCTTGTTTTTGATTAATTTATTGTTGGTGGCTGTTTTTGCCCCATTGACTTCCATTATAACCACATTTTTTGTATTGCAAAGACATGACACCATATAATCATGCATTTTTGATTGTTAATGGTTTTCCCTGTTGGGAAGAGGTATAATTTGTAATTGTTTACTGTTGATCATCAGTTAACCCTTTAGATAGGCCTGTGCAAAAAAAAAAAAAAACTTAGTTTCTGGATTTTATATGAAACATAACAGCAAATTGAAGTGTGTGTATGTGTATCTGTGAGTGTGTGAGAGTGACCTTCACGCACTTACCTTGATGTGTCTGAGAAAATTTAAATATGCATCTCAGCTCTCAGAACTACATGGAGTAAACAAAAACAAAGACTGTATTTATGCACCATCAAATGTGGTTATAATGGAAGTCAAATGGGGCAAAAACAGCCACCAACTGTAAATTAGGGAGAAACATGAAAATCTAACAAAGCATCAAAGCCAATGTTGTTACTAATCGTTCACATGTCCAAGACTGTGATAAAAGGTTAAAAAAATCCAGTACACAATTACTTTTAATATTGAAAATACGTCACTTTGTGTGTTTTTTTCCACCAAATCACTGACATAATTTGTAAACTTGACAATTAAAGAGTTAAAATCCTGTCATTTTCTAAACAATTTAGTATTTTTGATCAGGACTGAGGATGTTTGACAGATTTATGCAAAAATATTTGATCTGATGCATTTTTACAGCAGTTTAATTCAGTGAATGTTTTCATCCCAAACATAACAAAAGGGTAGTCAATTTGAAGAGTACACAAGGGTTAATATCATGTGTAAATATTATTATACACAGATATATTTTTAACTGTAAGCCCTGACGTGTTTTTAGTGATCATTAAGGGTGCTCTTGTGGGGGTTTTTTTCATCACAAAAGAAAGAAAGCTTAAGGATTTTTGAAGGTTTACCTCATTTTAGCTGTTGTCATATAAACTTTGTATTTGAGATGTTTTTCACGATAGCGCTCACCTTGAATAATCTTGCTGTCTCTTTCCTACACACACATGCACACACACACACATGCACAGACAGACTATACCTGCATTACTCCTCTTCATTCTCGACCTCTTTGATCAAGTCTTTTTCCTGTTTGGTGTATCTTCTGATGCCTATCTTAATTGCACAAACACATATTCAGTTCCTTATTTACACAGCGAGATACAGTGTCTATGTCATGCTTAGGCCATGCAAAACAAGCAGCCGTAATTGGATGAGCATGTCTTGTGGCTGGTGTAATGCATCTCCCGCTTTCTCCGCTGACCTCTTGTCCCTCCTCTAACACAATGTGGAAGAGATGAGTTGCAGCGTTTGCTTGTTTTGGGCCAGATGTGGGCTTGTTAGAATCTGACCCCGTCGACAGGAAGACATATGTCATACCTGCTGCTATGCGGACTAGACGTCTCAAGCGTTAGCCTTTGTTAGATGGCATCAGAGTTTGAGGTCATTTTGTAGTGCTTTATGTTAGCAAGAGAACCTACTGTATAACTGCACTATTTGAAAGTGTAGAGTTGGGATCATTTTTCATGTTCTAATATGGAAATATAAATATATATGTATATACATTTCAAAAATGGAAAAATATTCAATCAAGGGTTTTTGGTCATTTTATTGTACATTACATTAGTAAGATAATAATTATACCACCATAACAAAAGTTTCATTTATTTTTTTACACCATTTTTGTTATTTAAATTTATAATATTTCTAACTTATTTCAATGATTTTTATTTATTTTTCTGCTTTCAGCAAACCTCAGTCTCACATGATCCTTCAGAAATTATTCTTTAAACTTTTATTATTGTCAAACAGTTTTGCTGCTTAATAGTTTGCAAAACCTGTAAGAGATATTTTTCACGATTCACTATAGAAACGTAATAAGAAAAAATGCATGGATTTGAAATCTTTTGCAAGATTGTAATTGTCTTTACTATCTGTTTAGATTAATTTAATATCTTCTTGAATTTTTAAACCCTCAAAGTATTAAATGTTAATTGATACATGTATATGTACACTTCCTGACAAAAGTCTTGGTAGCTAACTGGTTGCAAACAATTTATATAGGCTGATTTTAAACAAACAACTTAAGTTGAACATCAGGCTACTAAATTTTATTGACTTGTTTAAATTCAGCCAATATGAATTATTTGCAACCACTTACCTTAAAAAAATCACTAATCCAATTAATCATTTTTTTTTTTTACTGCAGAGCTTTTTGAGTTGACTGTACACTACCAGACAAAAGTCTTGTCACCTATCCAAGTTTTAGGAACAACAAATAATAACTTGACTTCTAGTTGATCATTTGATATCAGAAGTGGCTTATATTTAAGGCCTCTAGATTACGCTTATTTGATCAAAATAAAATATGATCATGCCTTGATCTTTAATAATTTAATTAGGACAGTAAGGTCTGACTTTGCTTAGACAAAAGTCTTGTCACTATGATGTATAGAATATAAAGTCATGGTGCAGTGGAAAAAGAAGTAATATTGTGTCTGACACCATCATGAGCTTGGAGGACTGCATCCACACATCTCTGCAATGACTCAAATCTTATTAATAAAGTCATCTGGAATGGCAAAAAAAAGTGTTCTTCAGGACTCCCAGAGTTCATCAAGATTCTTTGGATTCATCTTCAATGGCTCCGCCTTCATCTTACCCCAGACATGCTCAATGATGTTCATTTCTGGTGACTGGGCTGGCCAATCCTGGAGCACCTTTGATGTGGAGGCTAAAGTATGAGAAGGAGCGCTATCCTGCTGGAGAATTTGCCCTCTCCTGTGGTTTGTAATGTAATGGGCAGCACAAATGTCTTGATACCTCAGGCTGTTGATGTTTCCATCCACTCTGCAGTTCTCTCGCGCGCCCCCATACTGAGTGTAACCCCAAACCATGATTTTTCCTTCACCAAACTTGACTGATTTCTATGAGAATCCATGCGGGTTCCAATAGGTCTTCTGCAGTATTTGTGATGATTGGGATGCAGTTCAACAGATGATTCATCGGAAAAATCGACCTTCTGACACTTTTCCAAATGATCAACCAGAAGTCAAGTTATTATTTGTTGCTCTTACACTCTATACTGGGATTGACGACAAGACTTTTGTCAGGTAGTGATTTGATTTTTGCATATATTATATTATATTATATTATGTTATGTTATGTTATGTTATGTTATGTTATATTATATTATATTATATTATATTATATTATATTATATTATATTATATTATATACATTTTTGCTCTGCAAAATAGGTTTTAATACTTTAAACCGAAATGTTTTTGTTATTTTATACAATTTACTTGAATCAGAATAAGTCAAAATATACTATATTAGTGAAGAGTAACAGTAGAATTGATGAAGCTTACTTGAAAAAAAAAAATTTGATGTAGCCTTAAAAAGTAGATTTTCTCCAATATATGTGTAGTTAGTAGAGTGGTGCCCTCTTGTGGGCTAAAATCCTCTTTTAGTTTTAAATTTCTGATACACTACTTAAAAGAAAAAGGTTATTTTTTGGCACCAGTGCCTCCATGAAGAATCTTCAACATCCACTGAACCTTTTCATTGCATAAACGTTTCTATATAATGGAGAAAATGTTGTTTAGATTATTAAAAATGGTTATTTGACGGACATTTTAGAGTTTAAATGACTACATTTTTGGATATCTCTTCTGCCGATTCATCCTATAATTGATAAGACAGTTCTTCCCAGAAGGATAATAGCCACTGAATGCCTGTTATCTGTGTTATGATAGTGTATCGTGGTAACTCTTACTTTACCTCAAAATATTGCCTCAGCTGCAGGTTATCTTCTGTAGATGGGATGAACATGTCTTCACTGATGCCTGTCAGGTTTGAATGGGATCTAGTTTGTGTTGGCTGAAACTCACATATGAAGTAATGAAGAAACTTGTCAGCAACATGGAAAAAGCTTGCACTCGCAGATCTGTTGTTCTTTGTGTAGATCAGTGTGATTGTTTTGTTAAGGTGGTAAAATAACCTGTACTGTTTTTCCATCAGTTTACTGTTCATTTTCAGAGAAAAGTTATTCGTCAAGTTATTTTTGCACTTGGTTAAAGGTAAATTTATTAGCTGTCCTGCATGAAATTGTAGTTATTTATCAAATATTTCCCACGTGATGTTTAACAGAACAAGGACATTGTCATTGTCTTTTTTCCTATAATTATTTTCTTCTGGAAAAATTCTCATTTCTTTTAGTTTGGCTGAAATTAAGCAGTTTTACTATATATATATATAAGTCAGTAGTATTAACTCCCTTAAGATTAGCTCCCTTCTCCCATGACTTGCCTATAGTTAATCTAGTTAAGCCTTTGAATTGCTATTTAATATGAATACTAGTATTTTGCAAAACAACTATTATTTATTCATTCCTTTATTCATTTTTCCTTAGCTTAGTACCTTATGTATCAGGGGTTGCCACAGTGGAATGAACCTCCAGCTATTCCAGCATGTGTTTTACGCAGCGGATACCCTTTCAGCCGCAACCCAGTACTGGAAAACACCTATACACTCTCGCAATCACACACACTCATATAAACTGGAAACTCATGAAAACTGGAGCACCCGGAGGAAACCCACGCCAACATGAGGAGAACATGCAAACGAAATTAATTATTAAAATCATTGTGTTTAAAATCTTTATGTTAAACTGTACATGGGACATACTTTTAAAAGAATAAAAATTTCACAATAGGGCTAATAATTTTTCCTTTAACTGTATTGTATATGTAAACAAAAAACTGTAATATGTCCCAATAAATATCATTAGTGTGAAAATGAACAAAAGTTGTTGCCATACTGCCTCATAACGTTCATTTTTAGTAGTTTTTTTTGTGTTTTAAAGAAGTATACTGTAGGTTGAAGCATGTACTGTATTTCCAATGAGCCGGTGTTGCTTTTTAAATCCACTCTATAATTTAGTATCACATTAGTTTCAATTGGGAAAAGGCCTACAGGACTTTTCATTTGTCATTCATTCATTCATTTTCCTTCGAATTAGTCCCTTTATTCATCAGGGGTCGCCACAGCGGAATGAACCACCAACTTATCCAGCACACAGCGGATGCCCTTCCAGCTGCAACCCAGTACTGGGAAGCACCCATACACTCTTGCAATCAGACTCATACACTACAGCCAATTTAGTTTACTCAATTCACCTATAGCGCATGTGTTTGGACTGTGGGGGAAACCGAAGCACCCGGAGGAAACCCATGCCAGCATGGGGAGAACACTTCACACAGAAATGCCTACTGGCCCAGCTTGGGCTCGAAATATAGAAAATAGAAAATATAGGCTCAGTGACTCAATAAAAGCTTGCTTTGTCCACTATTAGGGTTTTCACAAATGAACACAACTTGCATGGTTTGTGAAGTATTTAGAGGTTAAAAGCTATAATTATGCTATAAAGTATCGATGGTCAATCAACTTTGAAACTGTCACGATCCTTTGTTTTCCTGTCATGTGTTCCATGTGCTTTCTGTTATGTCATGTGATTCCTTTGTTTTCCTGCCATTCGTTAGTTTCAGTAATTCCACCTGTGTCACACCCCTGTTTGTAATCTGTTCAATCATGTCTTGTGTATTTGTACCCCTGAGTTCAGTTTATTCTTTTGTCTGGCCATTGTATTGTCACGTCTCCTTGTCCTGCCTGTGGTTTGATGGTCCAGTGCCTGTTGTGAGTGAGGATTTTTTTGTAAATAAATACTTGTTTTTTTTTTAATTCCTCAGATTTGTGTGTTTGAGTGAGCGAACACGTGACAAACACATTGGTCAGTATGAGTCCCAGACAAAAAATTTTTTTCAATTCAAGTTTATTTGTATACAGTGTATACGTGGGGTCTTAAAGTCTAAATTTTAGGCCTTAAAGTCTTAAATCCACTAAAATGTTGTATTGTAGGTCATAAAACTTTTTAAAACCAGTCTTTTCCTTTGTTCATGTATAGCAGGGGTGACCAACCCTGCTCCTGGAGACGTACCATCCTGGAATTTTCAGTTGCGACCCATATCAAACACACCTGCCTGTAATTATCTAGTGCTGTTCAGGTCCTAATTAATTGGTTCAGGTGTGCTTGATCAGGGTTTGAGCTGAACTCAGAAGGAAGGTCAATCTCCAGGAGCAGGGTTGAGCACTCTTGATGTATAGCTACCCAATCTGGCCCTTAACACCCATACAATCACCAACAATCCTTCTCAAAACTTAACTTTCTATTTAAAAATAGCATTTAATCACTTTCCATATAGAGTAATATTTGCGTAAGTTCTCCATTTATTTACTGCTGAGGATTCTTTATTAATATTATTATTAGTACTGTAGACTGAAGTAATTGACAGCTATATTTTGTTCAATTCTTGGTAAGGGTTATAGGCTTTGTGTATATATTTGAAAATTAAATTTAAAATATTTAAATTCATTGTATTAAATGTTTAAAATTTTATTTGATAAATGGTATTTGATAAATAATATTTGAAAAAAGAAACCCTTCGCATATAGCACTAAGTCTAAAATTTAATTCGTAATAGTCTTAATTTCTTCAATTTAACTTAAAACCTGCAGAAACCCTAAGTAAATCACTTTTCACGATAAGTATTGTTTCAAAGCAGCTTTACGAAAGGTGAACAGTATTGTATTACAATCAAATTCAGAAAGTTAAGGTTATTAGTTTCTGTAACTTTGTTACTAACTTTATCTAACTAATTAGTAAGTAGTAGCTTTTAACAGTTAAAGTTAGTATATATAAACATAGTTAACCAGTTATATATATATAGGTGATGTACATGTTTAACTTTAAAAATAAAAATGGGCATTAATGCGTTTCATTGTTGAATAAAACTAAATATGTTGAGCTTCTGTTGTTTCAAAAACGTTAAAGTTTTCACAAACTATGCACTATACAAATATTTGCTATGTACTATACAAATTTTATCAGGTTTTTGTGTCTTAATTCCACGCCCCTATGACATAAGGAAAGCTCATACTCTTGAGTTTCAGACTTTTATATTTTTAGTTAGATATGTGCATTATCTGCACTTTATTTGGGATTTTTTAATAAAAAAAATGTGCATAAGTATACAAATTCAGAAACCTTTTGTTTTGGATGAAGGAACAGGAAATGCCAAACTTGCTAACTTTAAGCGGTACAAAAATGAGACCATTTAAAGCAGCACCAACTCTTATGTTCATGGTGTCTGTTTCTCGAAGGGAATGAGTTGCTTTTGAGTGTCTTAGTGTAACTGGGTTTTTATAACAGCAGAGGGAGCCACATGACAGCAATTTATACCATACTTAAACATTTAACTACTTTACATGAGGCACTTCAGGTTGCTCATTAGTAAGTTAGGAAAATGAATAAATGTTTAAACTGGTCAAAGTTTGTGAAACCTACTCTGACATGTTTAACGGAAATATTAAGTGTAAGTGCAATGTTAGGACTTTTATGGCACTACATATAGTGAGGTGTGAATTACACTGTAAAAACTATCAATAAATTAGCAATTTTCCGTATTTTGTGATTAATGTTTTTATTTCCCCCCCCCCCCATTTATTTATGCTTTTGAATGGAATTGTGACATTAATCTTTCTTCCAACAACTTTTAACCTTGAAAAGCTCCAAAAAAGTGACTTTTATTAACATTTTTAATGGTTTAAAGTGATGTCTGGGTTGGTGTTGTATATTACACTACAAAACCTTGTAATAAACTGCCAGTGCATTTTCTGTTATCTTACAGAGTTGTTTCTTTATATAGTGTTTCTTATTTACTACTAAAATGTCAATAAAAGTCACTTTGTTAAACTTTAGAGTTGAATTTTTAACATCAAAAGCCGACAAAGCAGAGATAAACATCTCATAATGCTATTCACAACCGTAAATAAATGGAAAACACAAAACTGTTAATTAAAAGATATTTGTTTTTACAGCGTACAAAGGTGTTTGATTTAAAAATAATGGTGCTTTAATGGTTTAATGAATGGACCTTGAATCTGGTGTCCATGAAAGAGTGGGAACCCTGTAATAACTTTTTTAAATTTTGTTATACTAATAAAGACCACAATGCTTATTTTTTAAGTGATAATCAGGCTGTATTTGTTGAGTGTGGCAACCCGTGTGTTCTATAGCAACATGAGGTAATGCTAGTCTTTAGTGATTCAGCCTTGGACTGTTGTTTTCGCATGTGACGTGACTGGTCGAGGCAGAAAAGCTGGCAGACGAGACCGATAAAACGCAGACACAGACAGCAGGGTGAAAGCTTGAGTGACAGAAGCTCCTCATTCCTGCTGGTGATCCCTGAACAAACAACAGTGCTTCGCTCCGGGCAAAAGAGCCGCTTCTGTTTGCCTCATACAAACCAACAGAGCTTGGATTTAAACAGATCATGATAGTATTATGAGTTGTTTATTTACTTTCAGTCTGACTGATTCATGGAAGAATTTCTGATATGTTTTTATTAGAAAGTCACAAGAGAACTCAGTGCTAAGAGGAGTGCAATGATGTCTATAGAAAAAAAGTGTTTATATAGTAATTTCAACATTATTCGTAACTATTTTTGGTTGCATTGTGTTACATTATGGAGTTTAGTACAGTATTGGACTATTTTTTTTACTATATATATATTATATATTTTTAATTTTTATTTATTTATTTTCAATTTTTTTTTATTTATTATAATTTTTTTTTATTTATTATAATTTTTTTTATTTATTATTATTTTTTTATTTTATGATTTTTTTTTTTGCTAAAGAACAAATCATTGTAACTTACCTAATTAACCTAGTTAAGCCTATACATGGCTATCTAATCTGAATACTAGTATATAGTAAAATATTATGTCATGCCTTCAGAAATTAGTTATAATAAATTATTTATTAAAACTATTGTTTAAAAATCAAACAATTTAATTTTACAGGAAATTAAGAGTACAGTAGATGATCTGTATGTATGAAGTATATTTCAAGCGTACTTTAAATATAAAATGCATGCTTTTAATAAATGTACATACAAATTTAAGATAATATTAATGTAAAAATGCTCTTTCAGTTTATTTAAAGTGCACTTTCAAGATTTCATAATTACTTTGATGACTTTAAAGTGCATTTAAATTTAGATACTGTTAACAAAAATGTTTCCTTTCTTTTAAAAATAAATGTATTTCCAATCTGATATGTAATAGGGAAAAAAAGAATGAGTTCATCGGACGCTGGATTCGATCCGATTGATAATCGATCGCATCAAAACATGTTGCTATGCAGTTTACGAGCTACGCCACTCACGCTGCTGTCAATTGCGCTCTTTAGTTATGTTGTCTTTGTCAATCAAACAGTGATGGGCGGAAAATTGCTCAAATAGCTTATTCCGACGAGGTGCGCTATTTGCACTTAGCCTAAATAGACTCTCCAAAATCAGCATTTTTTTTTTTACCCCTCTCAAGGGCCCCAAGTGCACACGGGCCCCTGGGCCTGTGCACATAATCCCCATTGGTTAATCCGGCCCTGTGTATAACTGAAGAAGGTTTTGGCACATCCAACTGTTAATTTCATCAATGCATTGGCAGAGGGTGTCAATGGGGCTGAAGTCATTACGCAGTAAGGCTAAGTAGATTTGAGTGTCATCAGCATAACTGTGGTAGGAGATTTGGTTCACTCATTATTTGGCTCAGTTGGATATATATATATATATCAGGGCTCGAAATTAACCTTTTTGCTTGGTAGCACTGGTGCTCCTATCTTTAAAAATGTAGGCACACCAGTCAAAATTTATTCGCACCCACCAGTTAAGAGCACCGTTTTATATAAATAGATTTATTGCATTTGAAATCCACACTAATCAAAACTAACAAGAAAAAAATAAATATACTTGCGTAAGGAAAATATGTCTCAACGAAATCTCGTTATCACAAGAAAATACATTTTTATAACATAATTGAGTGACCAAAAGATACACGGACGGACCGCTCACCGGCCCTGCACGCACTACTTGACATGAATGAATCTGTTAACGTGCTGTATTCTCACGGGTGATGTCTGATATTTCACAGATGCTTTTGACATATACCTTATTATTAACGTTATACGTAATTTTAATAGCAATACCGGTCTTTTCATGAAGTGCAATATTAGTTTAATCTTAGTCAGTGCAAGCCCTTTTGCAATAGTGTGCGTGCTGTTAACTTTTACCTATAGCTGCACGTCTGACAGCATTCGGCGATTACATGAAGGATTTAACAGAGCATCTCGTGCTTAAAATGTGTAGATGTGGCAAATAGTTACCTGAAAATTCCGTCCCACAGACTTTACAGTGAATGCTTTAGTTATTTTCATAGCAGAAGCGAAGCCAATGCAAGTCTTTTATCCACTTTTCGACAAATGTAGATGGGGGATTTACATTCACCACGATCAGTAATCAGATGTGCCATTATTTGTTGCTTTAGGTGGTTTCTAAAAAAAATCTGACCATGTTGTTTTCATTCTCACCTTCAGCGCTTTACTTTTTCACGGTTGTAGCTCTCCTGTCATCTGAAGGCAGAAGGCGTTGACTGAGTGATTGACAGCTGATTTTAACCAATCTATTCGTGATCAGTTCTAGCGCAGTGGGCCAATAAAAAGAGCGCGAAGGCAGGGCAAGCATTGCGGGCTTTGTTTACTGCAGCAAGTTGACATGGGAACAGTTTTAAACTGTTCCTGAGCGCTGCGTTTCAAGTGCAAAGATGCATTCTGCGTGAATGTGTACTAAATCCGCGCATGCGGTGAAAACCGGTCGCACGCAACAATTTTATGCACTCGCACAAATGCTCCCAAATATATTTTAAGGTTGTATAGATAAAATTTCGGGCGCATATGCGACCAAAACGGTCGCAATTTCGAGCCCTGTATATATATATATATATATATATATATATATATATATATATATATATACAAGGTTTCCGCTACATTCATTCATCCGTGGCGAGCCGCCACGCCAAAATTCATCCCGCCACGGCAACATTACAACTTCTCATTTAAAACATTTAGTCGTGTTTTTTATAGCGGATTATAATCGCACCAAAACATATTAGAGGTAAACAGCGCAAACTTTTCTGTAACCGTAGTAGTGCTGTGCGCTATTTGTTCAACCCTTTAAGGTGACATGCTGACTGACTCTCTGATAGACTGACTGACAGGTGCGTGAGTCTAGCAAACACCGCGTAGCTTTCAGTTAAGATGAACACAGTTTCCAGAAGTATACTTTATTGATAAAGGTCAATGGCTCTGCATACAATGACTTTATCTTGCTGGAGTTTATAGCCGTTTCATTTAACTTCAGTACAAAAACACACTAAATCGCGCTTCAGCAGCGCTTACTGGAGAGCGCACGAGAAGATCTGCACTTGAACGTGTAAATTTGAGTGCGTGCAAGACGTTCTGTGCACGAACAGAGGAAATCGGCGCGCAAGCAAAGAGATTCGCATGCTCGTATTACATGAATGCTATCTCGACTTGTAATACTGCGTGTAATATTTGTCTTTGAAATAGTTGGCAGATCTGTGTAAAAAAGTCCTGCCGCCACAGCTGGAAAAAATCCTAGAGGAAACACTGATATATATATATGTAGGTAGGACGGTCGGTCGGTCGGTCATGTGCTAACTGTTTAAGTTGGGGATGTCCTGGGGGAAGAAACAGTTTTTATGCCTTGATGTTTTAGTGCATAAAGATCTTTTAAAAGTAAAAATAACTTTAAAAAATAACTTTTCCAAACGCTGGGTATAATAATAACCTGAGTGTGTGGCTTTCTGTCTGACCCTGTGTAAAGGTAAATCACTCGATCACATGGATGAGCTGGAGACACTCTTCCTCCATTAGAGGGAATCAAGGCAGACAACAAAAGGAGCCGGAAACGGTGAGCACATCTCTTCTACGCAAAATTAATTACTTCTAAGAAGCCATCAGCGTGATTTAATGTCCACACATCCAGCTTCCTGAATGAGGCATCAAAGCGTCTTCACTCAGCAGCCAATGATCCTCTGAAACACACCCTTCTCCATCAGGACACTTCATTCTGTGCACAATAATAGCCTATTTCTACAAGATGCAGAAGGTAAGGGGAGAATTTCTGTTCGGTTGATTATCGCAAATTAGATGATTGCAAGTGTAGTTATTAAAACATTGCATTGCATGAGACCATTTAGTAGTGTTATGTGGTAATATGTTATACTTTAAAGGTAATAATAAAAAGGTAGAGCTCAGTGTTACAGTGGGATAAGACTCAAATTAATATGAAACAGATGGATTTTTAATAGTGAAACAGGTGAGTAAAGCCAGCGACAATATTGCAGATAAATTAATGCAGTGGTGTAAAGTAACAAATTATGAATACTCAGATTACTGCAATTGAGGAGTTTTTCCTCAGGCATTGTACTTCTATTAAGCTGCTTTAAAAATGTGTAGTTTAACTTTGCCTTGAGTACATTTGTAGTGTCGTATCTGTAGTTTTACTCCTATACATGTATAAATGCTAATAAACATTTAATAACCTAATAATAAGCCAGTAGTAAATGGTGTGAATTGTAACTTAAACTAAAGTGTGACCATTTAGATGTACATTCATAGTTAATGTGACTTAAAGTGTAACCAGCCAGATGATCTATTGCACAACATCCTTAAAGTGATAAGCTGTTAAAATGCAGTTTTACCAGAATACTTCCCTCAGTTTGAGTGCGTCTCGCCAGGGGACATGAGTGTGTTTATATATGGAGTCGGCTGAGTGATGTCTCTTAAGTGTGGACAGATGTGTGGCGTAAGTTGTGTTAGGGAGCATGGGACTCTTTCTGTAGATGTCTAGTCTTTATACAGACAAAATGACCAAAACATCTCTTCTGATGTCATAAAAGCATAGTCGGTGTCCTCTCAGATAAATGCTGAAGTTAGCCCGCAGATCTGTTTATTCTCGCTTTTCAGGTCTTTAAATGCTGCCACTGTCCTGTCCTGCTTTAAACTTTGTGTGTGTGTGTGTGTGTGTGTGTGTGTGTGTGTGTGTGTGTTACAACAATATTCATCATAGCTCATTCATTCATTCGTCCTAATCCCTTATTTATCAGGGGTTGCCACAGCGGAATGAACCACCAACTATTCCGGCATATGTTTTACGCAGCCTTCCAGCCGCAACCCAGTACTGAGAAACACCCATACACTCTCACATTCGCACATACACTCATACTCATCATAGCTTTAGAGGATCTTACTTTTTGTTAGTTAAATTCATCATGTCCGTCGGCAGATTTTCAAGTGATGCGCCACAGAAAATGTACAAAAATAAAGGGGGTTACACTTTATTTTAAATGAATATTTAGCTGATGATTGGCAAAAGTATGATTAATATGAATTGACTTGTGGCACAGGACTAACCAACCCAGGCTCATTCTGAAAACGTAACCCTGTATACATTTCTGGAGAGCGCCAAATACATCCCAGGAGCTACTTTTATTTATTTTTTTTGCTGTGTATGCTTTTTAAGATCTCAAATTTCTCTCACGAGTGGCATTCACGTCTGCTGTTCTCGCATAAATCCACCAGAGGCCGCTATCGACTGACTGACCGACTGATACCCCCACCCACCACCTTCCCTAAACCCAACCAACAGTGTTTTAAAAAGCACCAATTGACCAGCAAGGAAAGACGACCGTTCGGAGGTGAGTGGATAGCTGGTAAGCGTGAAAAGTAACAACATCATACCACCCTGTAGTATTCGTTTTAAAGACTAAATGCAGCCATATGTACCTCTGGCTACATAATTTGGGATCTTCAGAAATTTATATAGGGCTACATTTTCAGAATGAGCCTATGTTGCAAAAATGAGTTCAAACAAGTAAAGTTAACTTGATTTTCTGTGCATTAGTTATGCATATGTAATGCATATTAGTGCCCCTATATTATAATAGTTATATAGTTATTGGTAGGTCCACACAGAATCTTCGCACGCAGTAATCAGAGTCTATTTATTTACGTGTGTAAATGTGTGTACATTTATATTTATTCAGTTTTTAAATTAATTTCAGTGATATTAATGACTAATATGAAAATGTTCATATGATTTATTTACATAAAGTTAGTAAAGTAATAGACTTGCTTTGTTTACCAAATAAGTGGATCTAATTGGATTTGCATTGTAAACATTAAATAAAAGTTAAGTACTTTTTTCATATATTGAGTTTTTAGTAATGATACTCCCAAAATCATTTTGCAGAAATCCGCAGATTTTGTTCAAAATTTTGTGCAGAAATACATGGTTTCCGCTACATCCATTCTTCCATGGCGGGGCGCCACACCAAAATTCATCCCGCCACGGCTATATTACAGCTTCCCATTCAAAACATTCAGTCATTGTTGTTGTTTTTTTTAATAGCAGGTTATAATCGCACCAAAACGTATTAAAAGGTAAGTGAATTATAACAGCGAAAACTTTTCTTTAACCGTAGTAGTGCTGTGCGTTATTTGTTTAACCCTTTACGGTGACATGCTGGTGCGTGCGTGAGACCAGCAAACACGGCGTAGCTTTCAGTTAAGATAAACACAGTTTCCATAATTATACTGTATAGATAAAGGTCTATGGTTCTGCATACAATGACTTTATCTGGCTGGAATTTATAGCAGTTTCACTTTACTTCAGGACTGTTCAGCTACTTCAGCTGTTTCACTTTACTTCAGGATGCATTAATGCCGCTCTGTCGGTCTACCGGAGACATTCATAAATATTCCTAGCAAATCTAATAAATGTTGGAGATGTACTCGTCACATAAACGCACTAAATCGCACTTGAGCAGCGTATATTTCAGGGTGTGAAGTTGTGCACGAACAGAAGAAATCAGCGCGCAAGCAGAGATTCGCCTGCTCGTATTACATAAATGCGCTCACAACATGTGTCATTGAAATAACACCCATAGGTAGTTGGTACATCTGTGTAAAAGTCCTGCCGCCACAGCTGGAAAAAATCCTAGAGGAAACACTGAAATATCAAAAAATCTATGCAGATTCTGTCTGGCCCTAGTTATTCATTCTTTGACAGTTTAAGCATCACAGATTAGCCCTAAAACACTTATTATTTGTCATTTTTAAATCCTTATACTTTCCCATTGTCCCTCGCCCCATAGCTTTTACCCAGAAGTTTTTAATCAATTAAATTGTATTCAAAGTTAGTCTGATCAATTGCTCTGTTATATATTTTAATAAGAACATGTCAGAATAAATCTCATGTTTTATCATCATATAAATATATATTGTGGCAAATGGCAATGTAATGTTGCATCACCTATATTTTAATATTTTACTTTAAAAACATTAAAGCATTACATTTTTATACTGAAAAAAGTATGGGTTAATTCAATTCAAGCATGTTTAATTATAACTTTGAATTTCTTTATTGGACTAATATCTGTACTTTTATTGACTTTTGTTGGAAAATTGGTCAGTAATGCAAATTAATGCACACAAAATGTAAAATAACCCGGTAATGTGTTTGTTATATTGTAGATTTAATTTGAGGTAAACGTCTCAAATAGGGTATCTCATCTTTGACAGTGTTGCAACGTTATAGTCAATTACATCCATTTTATTTAAACTAAAACAAAAATACTTTAAAGGTAAGTAAGCATTAGCACAGAGTTATTAAATATCCTCTTTGTTTTTGTTTTTTGTGGGAAATACCTTGTTTTGTACTTTAGCTCTGCAGAATTGGTTTAGGTTACAGTATCAGAGAGATGTATTACATTTTTGGGGACCTGAAACATTTCCATACAATGGCTCCATTTGGAGTTTCAGCATTTCATTAATAATTATATGGAATGAGGTCAGCTTAACCTTTAGCCCTGCGGCCAGTTTCCACTTCCTTCAGAACCGTGGAACAAGTTTTTAGTGTTTCTTTCAGAGCGACAAGAGAGAAGTGAGGATCTAGGCCTCCTGAGTCTTAACCCTGTCTGTCAATGGCTGACTGATCCAGATCTCTTCCTGCGCCGTGACAATGCTTCCGACACACACACACACACACACACACACACACACACACACACACACACACAGATTTATAAACAACTCTATACACACAGTGATATTGAAACACAAATACACAGATATATAAACAAAACTCATTTATTTGCATGTATAAATATTCATACTTTAATATATGCACACAGTGACACTGACAAGCCATCTACACACACACACACACACACACAAATATACATACTTTCAAATATACTCAGTGACTGACAAGCATCTACACACACACACACACACACACACACACACACACACACACACACACACACACACACACACACACACATATATACATTCATTCATATATACTCACAGTGACACTGACAAGCATCTATACACACAAACAAATACACACACATATACACACACTGGCCATTTTATTAGGTACACCTTACTAGTACCGGGTTGGACCCCTTTTTGCCTTCAGAACTGCCTTAATCCTTCATGGCATAGATTCAACAAGGCACTGGTAATATAACTAATGGGCCCAAAGTGTGCCAAGAAAATGTCCCCCATACCATTACACCACCACCCCCCGCCTGAACCGTTTATACAAGGCAGGATGGATCCATGCTTTCATGTTGTTGATGCCAAATTCCTACCCTACCATCTGAATGTCGCAGCAGAAATCGAGACTCATCAGACCAGGCAACGCTTTTTTTTCTTCTATTGTCCAGTTTTGGTGAGCGTGTGTGAATTGTAGCCTCAGTTTCCTGTTATTAGCTGACAGGAGTGGCACCCGGTGTGGTCTTCTGCTGCTGTAGCCCATCCGCCTCGAGGTTGGACGTGTTGTGCATTCAGAGATGCTCTTCTGCAGACCTCGGTTGTAACGAGTGCTTATTTGAGTTTCTGTTGCCTTTCCATCAGCTGGAACCAGTCTGGCCATTCTCCTCTGACCTCTGGCATCAGCAAGACATTTGCGCTCACAGAACTGCCGCTCACTGAATATTTTCTCTTCGGACCATTCTTTGTAAACCCTAGAGATGGTTGTGTGTGAAAATTCCAGTAGATCAGCAGTTTCTGAAATACTCAGACCAGCTCGTCTGGCACTAACAACCATGCCACGTTCAAAGTCACTTAAATCACCTTTCTTCCCCATTCTGATGCTCAGTTTGAACTGCAGCAGATCGTCTTGACCATGTCTACATGCCTAAATGCAATGAGTTGCTGCCATGTGATTGGCAGATTAGAAATTTGCGTTAACAAGCAGTTGGACAAGTGTACCTAATAAAGTGAGTGTACATACACAAATACACAGATATATAAACACAACTCATACATTTGCATGTATCTGCGCATGCAACCTTCACTTATAAATATTCATATATAAATATTTTCTCCATTCTGTCTTAGCTGAATCAAAGAAACTTTTCTAGTAATTTAAACTTGCATCAATTAAACTGACTAAAAATATTAAGTTAAACATTGTACATCTTAAAACAAATTAGTTGAAACTTGATTAACTTGTTAAAATATGTTCAGTCAGCATAAAAATATTTGTTGTCTTGACTTTGTAATTTCATTTTTCACAGTGTACTTATATACACAGTTACACACACACAAATACACAATACACAGATATATAAACACAACTCATACATTTGAATGTATTTGTCCATGCAAACCTTCACTTATAAATATTCATACTTGCATATATACACAGTGACACTGACAAGCATCTACACACACACACACACACACACACACACACACACACACACACACACACACACACACACACACACACACACACACACTTATCTGATCAGTTGAAGTGGCCGTAGTCTCCACTCTGTCTGCCTGCTGCTAAATACTGCTCTTAGCTACGTATATCAATCTGCTAAATACTGCTCTGAGCCACATACTCTTCCCTTATCTGAAGCCAGTGCTGACGAGCCTCTTGAGTGTGTTTTCTATCTCTGCCTTCGTCCCGTCCACCTCGGTCTTAAACAGGAAATAAATCGCCCATTAAGATAGGACTGAAGTCACTGTCCCTCACCATCCATGAAGGGAATCTGATTGCTAATAATATCTTGTCTCTATAACACAGAATATAATCATTATTACTAATTAGCAGGTTCTTTTAGAAATATGTGATAGGAATTAAAAAGGGATTCAGCACCTCATAAATCATGTTTATCATGTTAAACTGAAGGTT
Organism: Danio kyathit; assembly: GCA_903798195.1. Lineage (NCBI taxonomy): Eukaryota > Metazoa > Chordata > Actinopteri > Cypriniformes > Danionidae > Danio > Danio kyathit. Next base: position 61,474,592 of record LR812526.1, read on the forward strand.
AACTCACTGCTTTACAAATATGTAATTAAAATATATATATATATATAGCTTCTTGTTCAAACTACTTATTAAAAATTAGCTAAAACGACACAATTCTTGAGATTATTTGAGGGAAACTTAATTGTTTTATGTTCAATCCACTTAAATGTGTTAACTTAATCGATTTGTGTTGGGACAACATAAATGAATTGTGTGGAACCCAGCATTATTTACTGTGTGGGTTAAAGAGAAAAAAAGGTTTTCATTCAAGTACATAAAAGTGTAATAGAGCTTTACAATTGTTTTATGTATCAGTATGCATCCTATTTACATTTATTAGCTTTTCCAATTGATAATAACAACAGCAACAACAACAATAGTAATATTTTCACCATGATTTACAGAAGACACCCACTAAAATGTCCTTTACACACCGTAAAAAGCGATGCCCTTTCTTTGAGTTTGAGTAAGCACTGCCTTAAAATGATTAAGTAAATTAACTATGTGCATAATTATAAAAATTAAGTTAAGTTAACTTAATAGTTCTAAGTTGCAACAGAAATACTTTACATTTTTTAAGTAAAATCAACTTGTCTCATTTAAGGCAATGGGTTTACTCACTTTAAGTAATTGCTTTTTACAGTGCATATATACTGTACACTCAAAAATTATTTTGCTGCTTGTTCAAACTACTAATTTAAATAGAGCTGAATCAACACAATTCTTGAGGTTTTTGGTGAAAATTGTTTTATGTTAAATACATTTGAATGTGTTAAGTTAACTTTAATCGGTTTGGATTGGGACAACATGGATGAACTGTGTGGAACCCAGAATTCTTTACAGTGTGGGTTAAAGAGACAAAAGGTTTTTATTAAAGATAATAAAAGTGTAAAAGAGCTTTACAATTTTTTTATGAATCAGTATGCATCCTGTTTATATGTATTATTTTTTTCCCATTGATAATAATAATAATAATAATAATAATAATTATTATTATATATTTTACTATGATTTACAGAAGACACCCACTAAAATGTCCTTCATAATAACAATAGTTTACTACTAAAAATTACTAGAATGAAAATCTTTTTATAAGACATTAAAGGACTAAAGTTCACAGTGCAAACAAATACTTAATACACTGTAAATAAATATATGATCAATTAGTCATGACAACATATGTTTTTAGTTTATTATATCTTAACAAACTAAGTTAATAAGGTTCTAACTTAATTTTATAAGTTACACTATAGCTGTTTTAAGTCAGTTTACATTAAATAAGTTCAATGGACTCATAAGGTTAATCTGATTCAGCCTAAAAATTTAAGACAACCAGGATTTTAAATAACACTTATTATAATAATAATACTTGTTATTTTGAATTGCCACAAGGTTTCAAACCACAAGGTTTTTAATCTGGTAATTAATAATAGCATTTTGCATGATGTAAGTCATTCATTTATTTTACTTCAGCTTAGTTCCTTTATTTATCAGGGGTCGCCACAGCAGAATGAACCGCCAGCTTATCCAGCATATGTTTCACACAGCGGATGCCCTTCCAGCTGCAACCCAGTACTGGGAAACATCCATGCACACTCATACACTACGGCCAATTTAGTTTATTTATTCATTCATTAATTCCTTCGGCTTAGTCCCTTTATTCATCAGGGGTTGCCATAGCGGAATGAACCGCCAACTTATCTTGCATGTTTCACACAGCGGATGTCCTTCCAGCTGCAACCCAGTACTGGGAAACATCCATACACTCTACATGCACACACTATTGCCAATTTTAGGTTATTCAAGTCACCTATAAACCGAAAACCAGAGCTAATGGAGGAAACGCGAACATGGGGAGAACATGCAAACTCCACATGCCAACTGGCTCAGCCGGGACTCAAACCATCGACCTTCTTGCTGTGAGGCAACAGTGCTAGCCACTGAGCCATCGAGTCGCCTGATGTAATAGATTTTTTATTTTATTTTTTTATATAAAGAATGTCAAGATTAGTATGTTATTTCAGCATTAATACACATTTAGCCAACATGCAGCCTGAAAGCTTATTGACAATTTATTTCCAAAAAAGTTGTTTTGGAACACTGAAGTTATTTGAAATTACACTGTAAAACATTATATGACAAAAAGTCATGACTACAAATGTTTTTGGGTAACTTTAACTTATTTTAATAGCTTAATAAGGTATCGACTATATACATTTAAGTCATGCAAAGTTTAACTTAATAATTTTGTCACTTTGATTGATATGTTTTTTGAGATGACTGAAGTTGAGATAACTAGAAAAGTCATTTTTCAGTATTTTTTTATTTTACAGTGTAAAATGAATACATATATATATAATATGGTATTTATAGAATTTATGGAATTTGGTGGAGCACCAAAATCGCACTGTGTACATTTATCATATTTTATTTATTTTATTTTATTGTGCATTTCATTCGAGTTATTGTATAACATAGATCGCAACATTAAACTAAATAATAAATAAATATATAAAGTATAAAACTGAATGGACTATAAGCCGAAGTAAAATGAATGATGTAGTGTAAACCTGCATGATATTTTATTATGTTAAACCCGTTAAATGCTCATATTTGTAAACCTACTCCATGCTGGTTTATCAGGTCTAATCACAGCTTGCTCGCTTTTCAGATTTGATTTCAGTCGTTTTCCTGATAGATCTGGAGACAAGACTGAAAGAGTGCCGGCTTGTCTGCGGTTCTGTTTACTCTCAGCTCTTCATCCTGGGTCCTCCGACTTATCACTAGTCTTCAATAGTTTTATCTGTTTGGCTAATGTGTGTGTAATGACAAGCTCATTGGAAAGCGTTAAGATTGGCAGATCATTTCAATGGTTTATTGCGATATATACAGCGAATTGCAGAGCAGTGCTAAACATTATTTTTTTTAATAAATCAGCGAAACAAAACAAATCCCGACAGACACTTATTTAGGATTATATCTCATATGAAAATCACTTGAGGAGCTATGATTAATTTAGGAACTCGTTAGCATTTTTTATATTTATGTAACTTAAAAATATATAAATAATAATAATGATGATAATAATAATAATAAATGCAGCCTAAAATATGTTTCACGTGGTAACATCTAAACCCTTTCCTTGTCAACGTTATATGATGAAACAAAACATTCAATGATCGGTTCATATAGAAATAACGCAAACATTTTATTTAATTTTATTTTAGTGTACGCTGTGATTGGTACCAAATATAACTACAATAGTTTTATTTAAAACATGTTAGAGCTGACAGGCCATTTCCTTTTAAACTTTTGTTTTTACTTGTTTATTTTATTTAATCAAATCCTCCAAATCTTCTCAGTGCTGGGTTGCGGCTGGAAAGGCATACGTTGCGTAAAACATAGGCCTATGCTGGATAAGTTGGCGGTTCATTCCGCTGTGTCGACCCCTGATTAATAAAGGGGCTAAGCCGAACAAAAATGAATTACTGAAAATCCTCCAAATCAAGACGCAATAAAGCTTGAGCATGCGCATAATATACCCGCCAATTATTCCTCTCAGTCAGTCAACTTGGATTTTAAAACTTGGTTTAACAAACAGTTTGTGTGATTATTGTTATCTTTAATGCATCATTTCTATGTCTAAACGCCACTAAGCAAGAAACTAAATTCGAGAAATTTATAAATTATTATTACATTTATACTTAATTTAGACAACTCAAACTTTAAGGTTTTTTGGGACAACGTAATTATTTTAATGTTCAATCCACTTACATTTGCTTAAAAACGATTAAGTTAACTTAAGTTAACTCGATTTGCGTTGGGACAACGTAAAGGAATTGTGTAGAACCCAGCATTTAAAAACAAAAATAAAAACGAAAGCAAACAAATGCACTAGTCAACGTTTGAAGTGTTTGTCAAAATTGTCCTCAGACAAGAATGGGTGTTGTTCAATACTTTAAGGACAACTTTGATGAAAGGTGATGATCCACTTCAACTATTGACTATATATGTTTTCTACTCATAAATGCACGAAGAACAAAAATATCAAAATATTTTAAAAATTGGTTTAGCAAACAGTTTGTGTCAATGTTATGTTTAATGCATCATTTTTTATGTCTAAACACTACTAAGGAAGCAAAGAAATTCATTGAGTTCATGAATTATTATTACAAATATACTTTCATCTTAACACGGTGGTTCAAATAACGTTTAAAAAACACCAATATTTTAATGCTATTTTAATAATTTTCTTAATGTAAATGTTGAATCGTTATTTGCTAAACAATAATTATTAAAATGCATAACTTATCTCTAATTGGGATAATTATGCTTTTTGAGTTATATTTATTAAAGTGCTTTAAATACAAGCATGCCAAAACCTCCATGATGAACTGTATTCAATATGTAAACCACGGATATATATAATTAGTCAACAAATGAGGGTGTATTTTTTTAAATCCTCCAAATTCTAATTTAAAATCACGACGCTGGCGCAACAGCACTGTAGCCTCACAGCAAGAAGGTCGCTGGTTCGAGCCTCGGCTGTGGAGTTTGCATGTTCCCCCCCGTGTTCGCGTGGGTTTCCTCCGGGTGCTCCGGTTTCCCCCACAGTTCAAACACATGCGCTATAGGTGAATTGAATAAACTAAATTGGCCGTAATGTATGTGTGTGAATGATTGTGTATGGATGTTTCCAAGTACTGGGTTGCAGCTTGAAGGGCATCCGCTGCGTAAAACATATGCTGGACTAGTTGTCGGTTCATTCCGCTGTGGCGACCCCGATGAATAAAGGGACTAAGCCGAAGGAAAATTAATGAATGACTCTCGAACGCTATTCATTGTAGCCTAATTCAGCTTTTCTTGAATAATATCTAAAGGGCTTTAAAAGCAAGCATGACAAAACCTCCATGAAGAAATGTTATTAAATATTAATTCTTTATTTGGTGTTGTTTGTTTTGTAAACCACGGATATAAAATCAAATATATATTTATATAAAATTAGACAACAATCTAAAGCAAATGACAGTGTTTTTTTTAATCCTCCAGTTCAGTGCCATTTGATAAAATAGTCTTTAATCCAAGTTCTTCTTTGATGTCTCACCAAGTTCTGATCCCATCAACGCTTCCCGTCGTCAGATTCATGTCTACAAAGTGATTGGGTATTTGACTCGTGTTGGCAAATGATGGCACAGAAGTGAAGTTACAGTGGTATGGGTTATTTCCATAGCTGTTGTAATAGTTATTGTAGGGATATGATACAGTGACATTGTACGGAGCTCCGTGACAGGGTTTGCCATCCCGCACCAGCACGGGCACCGCCACCCTCCGCGGGCCGGCCAGCTCCAGGGATTTATCCTGCCGCTGTCTCTTACACTTATACCTCCGGTTCTGGAACCATATTTTGACTTGTGTGGATGTGAGCTTCAATGCATGGGCCAGGTGGTCTCGCTCCGGGGCCGAAAGGTATCTCTGCTGCTTAAAGCGTCTTTCCAGCTCAAACACTTGAGTTTGGGAGAAAAGCACCCGCGGTTTCCTGCGCAGCCTCTGCTTCGGTTTCTCCCGGAGTGTCTCGCCGTTTTTACCGCTGTATCTAGATTCAGCATATGGACACATGCCTGAAAAAGAAAGCAAACAATGGTTTATATACATACATGCAGGAAGTGATTGAAAGATATCAAACGTTTATTGGGGAAAAACGTGACTTTTTGTTGAGTTCATCTGCAACAAACATGATTTGCACTCAAAATGAGTTTAGACAACTCGATTCTTAAGGTTTTTTTTTTGGGACAACGTAATTATTTCATGTTCAATCTACCTAAATTTGTTTAAAAACGATTAAGTCAACTTAATCGATTTGTGTTGGGACAACATGAAGGAATTGTGTAGAACCCAGCATTTAAAAACAAAAATGAAAAATGAAAGCAGTAGTCAACATTTGAAGTGAATCCAAAAAGTTGTTCAAAATTGTCCAAAGACATTAATGGGTGTTGTTCAATACTTTAAGGACAAATTTTATGAAATGTGATGATCCACTTAAAATTTGACAATATATATTCTTCTCATAAATGCAATAAGTGAATAAAAGATATCAAAAAGTTTATTTGCAAAAACACGACTCCTTTTTTATTTATTTTCACAATACGCGTTTTTGGTTGAAGAGTTAATTTATTTACAACAAACGATTTACACTCAAATTTACTTTTGCTTGTAAAACTACTTGTATAAAATGTGCTGAAACAACACATTTCGTAAGTTTTTTGGGACAACCTAATTTGTTTTGTTCAATCCACTTAAATTTGTAAAAACGATTAAGTTAACTTAATCGATTTGTATTGGGAAAATATGAAGGAATTGTGTAGAAGTAAAAACAAAATCAAAATATAAATAAATTGTGACCCTGCACCACAAAACCAGTCATAAGTGTCAATATTTTAGAAATTGAGATTTATGCATTATCTGAAAGATGATTAAATAGGCTTTCCGTTGTGTGTTTTTACTTTATATGATAGGATAATATTTGGCTGAGATACGCTGAAAACAAATATTAAAAAATGATTCCTTGGATTTACAAATTTTTTTTTAAAAGTAAGTGGTTGTAAACAATTTATTTGGGTTGAGTCAAAACAAACAAATGAAGTTAAACATTACTAAATTTAATTTGTTTGTTTAAATTTAACCCATATATATTGTTTGCAACAATTTTGCAGAAATATATTTTTTCAGTGTATGTGAAAATCTGGAATCTGAGGGTCCAAACAAATCAAAATACTGAGCAAATGGACTTTAAAGTTGACCGAATTAAGTTCTAAACAATGTACATTAATCAAAAATTGAGTTTTGATATACCACGTTAGTATATTTACAACGTATCTTCGTGGAACATGATCTTAATTTAATTGCTAAAAATATTGGCAAACATATCACAGTGCAAGACTGCTTTTGTGGTCCAGGAACACAAATGAGAAAGAAGTTATGTTATTGCAAATGATCTCCTTAATATACAACCACACCAACAAAATAGTCTAAAATTATCTTTCGATTTCGAAATTGTAAATTGAAGCAAATATTATTGGAGTAGCACGTTCTACTTCAAAATCGCATGGTTAATACAATGCCATTTATTGTTCAAATTATTTGGGCTTTTTTAAAAATTCAATAATATTAGACCTAGTAGCATTTTCATTAATACTTTTAAATAATGGTCCAGTAGTTAATGTATTTACAAACAATGAACAATGCGTTTGTTATAGTATTCATCCTTTTTAACGATAGTTAATGAAAATTTTGAAGTTGAAGTTTTGAAGTTGTTCATTGTTAGTTAACTGACAGTGAATTAACTAATGCTCACAAGCACTAATGCATTTTAATAATGCATTAGTAAATGTTGAACTATGAGTAATAAATGATGCACATGTATTGTGAATACATACCTAACGTTGCCATGCACCATAGTTTCACATAAATTCAAAAAACCTTTCCAAAAGCCTTTGAAATCATTCATGGATAATTTCCATTCCACTGCAGGTTGTTTATAGTGGAAGATGGTTCTTAGATTATATATATTTTTAAAACATCACATCAAAGAAAAATATGTGTTTTATTAATCACTGAAAGTTTCTTAATAGAAAGAAAAATGGATCTGGTGTGGAATCGCTGGTGGCTGCTTTGGCTTTATTCTGGGATTACAGAAAACATTTGTTGATATTTCTCAGATCAGTGTTTTCTGAGTTCTTGAAGTTAAAATTAATAGTTTATTTGAAATATTAGTTCAGCGACTTTAAAGACTTATTTACCGGTGCCACTAATGACTAAGCAGTTTTATTTACCTATTGCTTATTTGGTTTGGGGTATAATTATACATAATATACTGTTAGTAGTCTACTGTGCATGTCTAACCTAACGTCTAATGAAGTGCTAAAATGTCACAAAATCATCTTGCTATTATTAAAAGCATTAATAACTGTAAACATCATCATACTTGTTTCTTCGTTTGCATCCACCTCCTCCTCCGTTGGAGATCCGCAGGAGCTTCTGACGATGTCAAAGTCGTCGCATTTCACCTGTTCTCCGGCGATCCCTTTCTCCGGACTGTAAAGGAGATCCAGACTCCGGCTCAGGGTGCTCTGCATACACTGAAGCTGAAGCGACTGCAACGGCACAGAGTCCTGCTCAACACCCATGAATACGCCAGGGTTCAGCGCTTGCTGCTGCTCCAGTTTCAGGATGTCCTTTACCGAAAACGGAGTGGAGGTCACAGGACTCGGAAGCATCGTGCGCGTGCTTGAAGAAACGTGGAAGAAATGTTCTCCGTTTCACCTTGTCAAGTTCACAGCAGCATCAGGTGACTATGTAAAGCTCCTGCAGGCCTACACAATTAAGCAGAATCTTCTTCCTTAGAGTCGTGGGCTATCTCCTTGCATAAGTCGCCTCGTATCTTGCTCTTTCCGCTGCTATTAGACACTAGTTGAAGGTGCGGAGAGAAGCGCTCTTATCTAATAGACAGCGTCCTTATCTCAGATTGACCCCTCCCATTCTGTGCCTCCCATCATCACCTGTCCTAACTCACAACAGGCATTTCACAACAGCTTTAGCTTGTTTACAAATCTCCAAAAGAGCAGAAGTTTTGATGCTAATGACATTATAAAGGTGAGTAATTTAAACTGACTCCATGCATGGCCAACTTGTGATTAAGTGCGCACTATACAGTGCAGCTGCTTCACTCTTAAATTAGCTGATTTTAATCATATCAGCATATTATTTTACATGGCTAAACCTGACTATTTTATGTTTCAGAAGAATTCTGAAAAGGGGGTGTTGCATTAAATATTTTGAGTCAGCAATTCGTGGAAGATGACATATCTTTAAAAGAAGGGTGTTTTCAGAGTTATGGGCTATAATAAAGTAAAAAAACAGGTCAAAATGGAGAAAACGTGTCCATTTAGGCTACTAATGGATCTTAAAGTCATTGACACAATCATTTAAGATGTATTCATAAATTTGGCATCATTCATGCAATCACTGTCTGCATTTAAATAAACGAATGGATTTCACAAAAGAGAACCTCTGGATATTCAGTGTTTTAAAACCCTACACATTATATTGTTTTTAGTTTGTATTTAGAAGCACAATTTTGATTAATTTAGAATGAAATAATAATTAGTTCCCATTTGTACCCAAAATGATTGAAGCCGATGTTTTAAATAACTTAATATTGTGACAGCAGTGCTTCTGAATATAACGTTAGGGTCACTCTTTATCAAGAATTACAATTTGATTAATCCAATTTAAACTATTTACTAAGACATTTTAGCTCAATAAACCACTAATTTGCTGCTTATAAATAATTAGCAAGGTATTAGTTGGTCTTCTAGGGCAGGGTTAGTGACCAAAATTAAGATCATACTTTATATAGCTACTAATAAACAGCCAATATCTTAATAATAATACGCAGGTAATAAACCAGTAATAGTGAGAATTACTTAAACTATTACTAACTCTGTAAATTAAATGATCTTAGCATGGATGTAGTAATTACTGCAGCCTATACGCAGGGCTTCCTCCATTCATCTTCATGGGGGTAAATTGGTTCGTGCTTCAGTGAAGCAAAGTGGATGTCCGAAAAGGTGACGCCGACAGTGACATGCAACAGGCCTATTAGTGTACACAGGCCACAACAAACAGTAACCCTACACCTGATGTATTCTCTGGCGCCAGTCCGCAATGCTTGACTGGGGTTCAGACGCGGCCGCCGGATTAAACACACCTCAGCTGTCCGTCCATTACCTGCACGACTGCCATCGAGTTAGCGATTTGAAGGATTTTTTTCCACAGTATTTACTATAATATCTTGTCTTCTAAGTCTTATTCGTTTTATTTCGGCAAGAATGAAATCAGTTTTAATTTCAAAGCTATTATAAGGTCATTATTATTAGCCGCTTTAAACAATATTTTTTCAATTGTCTACAGAACAAACCAGTTATATATACAATGATTTGCCTGATTATCCTAACTTGCCTAGTTAACCCAATTAACCTAGTCAAGCCTTTAAATGTCACTTTAGGCTGAATTCTATATATCTTGAAAAATATCTAAAATATTATGTGCTGTCATCATAGCAAAGATAAAATAAATCAGTTATTAGAAATTAGTTATCTAAAACTATTGTTTAGAAATGTGTTGAGAAATCTTCTTTCTGTTAAACAGAAATTGGGGGGTAAATATACAGGAGGGTTAATAATTCTCACTTCAACTGTACGCGCAGTTCAGGCTACAGGCGCAACGAGAGATTTAGCATGGTTAAGAATAAAAATAAGAATAAAACACAAATGTTCCTTCTCAATTATAATTAATGATGTTAAGTATACTCCACGATACTGTTGTTGGGTATTGCAATAACGATATTTTTACATTTTTCCTAAAATTTTATTTTGTTAACTATGTTTTTGAATAGTTTATTTATTTAATGATATTAAAATGAACAGGTAAATGTTTTTTTTCTTTCAGATCTAATAAATTCTAATTTAGACAAAAAAACGGCGCCAAGGTGCAAACATTTCGTCTTTAAAACACTGTGAATTAGTGAAACCCTCAGCAGATATTCTGACTCTGATTGGCAAATTACATTGAAGATAAATGACGAAAAGCAGGTTGCACATTTCAAGATAATGATGGGATGTTTTAAGCCAAAGTCTGGTCAAATAGGGAGAAAACCTAATGTTTTTTTTCCCAATTAAAATTAAATGGCAGCTTTTAACCCAACTGTTGGGGTTTCCCATGTGTGGCCAACCTTGAGTTAATAGCTACAACCCAGCATTTTTAAAGAGAGTAATGACACGTGAATCTCCGCAGATGACATTGAGCAAAGTAGACGGTCTCAGTTCAACATCTTTTATAAAGAAAATCACAATTAGAGCTTCATAACATGTTTCATAATTCAAGCATTTCTGTTGTACTTTAATTAGGCTATAGTTATTTGCATTGATACTTTTGCTATTTATTAAAATATATTTGTTTTTACACATTTTTAAAGCTGAAGATACATTTACGTAATTTGAAATGCAATACAATTAATTAATATAAAATTGGTCAAATAATGCAAAATTATAATCAAGCATGTGCTTTAGAATGTTTATCAATACATAAGTTCATGAATGTATTTCTGTAAAGCTTAAAGTAAGAAAAAACTTTACATTGTACTTGTAATTGACTAATTTAAATTGATTAATTGCAATACAATTTCATATTTAAATGCAGCTTTCTTTTTTGTATTAGGCCTAATAAAGTGAATGCATTTAAACTCAAAGTAGCCTGTAATCCTTAACATATCGTCTTATATCAGCACATATTTTTTTTATTATAAATGATAACAAACATTTTAGTGATAAAAAGACAATGCGAGTCTCTCGTTTGATTTACGGCGCGTGTATGAAGCAGCAACAAATCCAAATAATTACATTACATTCAGAGGAGATTAAGGTCGTTTGTCACACCAGCACGTTGCAACAAGGTTTACATTTCAGTATTGTGGTTTGGATGCAAAATAATCAAATGTGGTTTGTACCTGCGTTAAACAGGTCAAAACCTTCAAAAATGGTTCAATTGCTCCATCAAAAGATGCAAGTTTCCTTTACAATTTTTTTGTCTGTCTGTCTGTCTGTCTGTCTGTCTGTCTGTCTGTCTGTCTGTCTGTCTGTCTGTCTATCTATCTATCTATCTATCTATCTATCTATCTATCTATCTATCTATCTATCTATCTATCTATCTATCTATCTATCTTCATAATATACCAATAATGACAGTTTGACCATAGTTATGCCGTATATTACGTTTCCACAAAAACAAATTCCACAAAATTCCTTCATGTTGTCCCAACACAAATCGATTAAGTTAATGTAATCGATTTAACAAATTTAAGTAGATTGAACATAAAACAATTGAGTTGTCCCAAAAATGCTTGTTTTTTTTTTTAAACAAATTTTAAATAAGTAGTTTAAATGAGCAGCAAAAGTCATGTTTTGGAGTGCAGATATTAGGCTAAATAATGAAAACAAATAGTGAATCAAACAATCAATTAATAAATAAAAACAAATCACGATTCAGACCGTAACAGGAAATATCTAAAACTAAACATCTCAAGCTGAATCAATTAAATGTGAATAATTAATTTGACTTTTCTACGTATAATGGCAATTATATAACTATAATTATAGTCATACCTCATATATGAATGAGTAAATTCAAACTAGTTTGGTTATGTGCCAAAATAGTATCTATATTTGTTCAATATAAGCTGTGCCATATAGTCAATTGTATTAAGGTCTATTTATGTAGCGGTGTAAGTAAAAGCTATTGGCTCAAGGTGAAAACCAATTCATTGTGTTCAAGCTTTTAACTCGTTTGGCGAAAGATTGGTTTAAACCAATAGGACAGCCCAGTATCTTTGATCCTGTCACTCGCCGATGAGGTAATGACTATAATTGCGCATCTGAAGCCATGAGAGTGTTCATGAGTCCTGCAAATTTGAGGCCCTTGCATTTAGAAAACTCGAAGCAAACGCTGCACATGACGGCAGTGTGTAAGGTAACACGGCACTTAAGTAATAACCGTAATTAATCATACTGTAAAAAGAGCACTGATGGCTACTGAAAGGAGACACTCACCTCCGAGCCCTTTCTTTAAACAGTTAGACACCGGAGACCGCCATCAAAACGTTACCTGAGATTATATACTCCTGAAACCTGTAACCTCGTTAAAGCGCAGAAGAGGGTTTTTGATTGACAGCTCCCATGATGACGTCGAATAAACAGGTTTATGGAGTACACGGAAGTGGTGTGAGTGTTGTTTCCTGTTTTCAGTTCAAATGCATATATTTGTTAGTATTATTATAATTTTTTTGTGGTGGCACTTCAATTAATTAGTTTCGGTATTTGCCTTTGAATAGGCTTTTATTTTAAAGTACACATGAAATCAAAACTATAACCTGATTTTGTTAGTTTACATTGCTAGTTTTGTGGTGAAAAATTCATCTGTGCATGTCATTTAGAGAAAAAAAAAATGTTTGCCCTTGTAATCTTTAATTGAAATTTTTTTTCCAGTTAAATTCTCAGATTACAAATTACCAATGAGGACTGGAAAAAGTCTATGAAGGTCATAAATACATGTTCTATTAACTCAAGACATAAACTAATCCAATATAAAGTAGTACACCGGCTTCATTATTCTAGGGTTAAGCTTAATAAATTCTACCCCTCCATCTCCTCTAAATGTAACAAATGTGAATCTGCGGAAGGCTCCTTAGGACATCTTTTTTGGTCATGCCCAAAACTTTTTGAGTTTTGGAGCGAAATTTTCAACTTCTACTCTGAGGCTTATTCTTGTGAGCTCGCCCCTGATCCAGCAATCGCTGTTTTTGCTTGGTCTGACTCACTTCGTGGGTTCAGTGATCAAATTAAAAAAGCTGTCCAATACAGAATGGTGTTAGCTAAAAATTTTTTTCTTTGTTTATGGAAAAAGGCATCAAAACCACTTTTTAAATCCTGGCTTTCAGAATTCTCTAGCACTTTACATTTAGAGAGACTAAGACACAATCTTTCTGATAACATTGCCGGCTTCGAAGCCACCTGGAAACCCTTTTTTAATTATTTGTCAAATGCCCAAGTTAACAGTTTAAAGGTATAACCCTGTTATTGTCTGCAAGATCATCATATTGCCTGCGCCCACTGGCCTAGATTTATATGTGTAACATTGTTGACCCATGTATATTACTGGAGGAACTGATGTAATAATGGTTTGAAAATGTTTTTTTTTTTTTGTCTTTTGTCCCTTTTTTTTTTGTCTTTATAATTGTTGTTGCTTTTTGTATTGCTCTGTTGCTTTAAGAAAATAAAAAATATAATATTTTAAAAAACAAAATTCTCAGATTACGTCTGTCTGAGGTATTGGGCGTGGCTAACATACTTAACCACGCCCCTCCAACTGTCAGTTTTGACAGCATAGGCTACAGAAATTGTGAGCAGGAGGAGTCTGTTAGGCTTTATTAGCCTACATCCAATCAGCTTTTCTCATTTAATATTCCGTTTCTTTAGGAACTGCGTCACAATACAGAAAAAGGTTACAGCTTCCGGCTCATGTGGACTTCAAATAAAATGTTAATTTGTGTTATGTTTTATTAACTACTGATAATGGATGGTTTCCCAGCTGGGTTGGCTGGAAGCGTATGCCAGAGTAGGCTAATTGTCGGTTCATTCCTCTGTGGTGACCCCTTGTACTTGTTTCCAGTGCATGTTGGCCTCCGGCAGGGCTGCACTTTGTCACCAATTCTGTTCATAATTCCGGTCCGGGGACCACAGGATCTCATCTCTGTTATCCGCAGACGATGTTGTTCTGTTGGCTTCATCGAACATGGACCTTTAGCATGCGACCTGGGGCAGTTTCCTGCCGAGTGTGACGCGGTTGGGATGAGAATCAGCACCTCCAACTCCAAGGCCATGGTGCTTCACCGAAAAAAGGTGGTTTGCCATCTCCAGGTTGGAGGAAAGTCCTTACCCCAGGTGGAGAAGTTCAAGTATCTTGGGGTTTTGTTCACGAGTGAGGGAAGGATGGAACGTGAGATTGACAGGCGGTTTGTTGCAGCGGCAGCAGTAATGCGGTCAATGTACCGGTCCGTTGTGGTAAAGAAGGCTCTCGATTTACCTGTCAATGTACGTTCCTACTCTCACCTATTACCCAAAGCTCATGACTGAAAGGGCAAGATCTTGGATACAAGTGGCCGAAATAAGTTTTCTTCGCAGGGTGGCAGGGCGCACTCTTATAGATATGGTGAGCAGCTCGGACTAGAGCCGCTGCTCCTCCTCAACGAGAGAAGTCAGCTGAGGTGGCTCGGGCATCTGTTTCGGATGCCTCCTGGACGCTTACCTAGGGAGGTGTTCCAGGCATGCCCCACCCCGCGGAAGCCTCGGGGAAGACCCAGGACATGCTGGAGGGACTATGTCTCTTGGCTGACCTGGGAACGCCTCAGGATCCCCCCGGAGGAGCTGAAGGGTTTGGGGAGAGGGAAGTCTGGGGTTCTCTCCTGAGAATGCTGCCCCCATGGCCCGGCCCTGGAAAAGCGGTTGAAAATTAATGAGTGAATGAATGATAGGTAATGGATGTTTTAAAATTACAAATATAAATATCATTAGTATCATGCAATATCATTTAGGGTATTAATTGCATAAAAATGTCAATAATATGTTTTCAGTCCTCATCAGAATTTAGAAAGCTTTATTGTCAGGTATGTTTAGCCTACCTGAAATTTACAATTTGTATTTGTGACGGAGGGCAACCCAGTGGCGCAGTAGGTAGTGCTGTTGCCTCACAGCAAGAACGTCGCTGGGTCGCAGGTTCGAACCTCGGCTGGGCTGGGTCAGTTGGCGTTTCTGTGTGGAGTTTGCATGTTCTCCCTGGGTTCGCGTGGGTTTCCTCCGGGTGCTCCGGTTTCCCCCACAGTCCAAAGACATGCAATACAGGTGAATTGGGTAAGCTAAATTGTCCATAGTGTATGAGTGTGAATGTGTGTGTGGAAGTTCCCAGAGATGGGTTGCGGCTGGAAGGGCATCCGCTGCGTAAAATCGTGCTGGATAAGTTGGCGGTTCATTCCGCTGTGGCGACCCCGCAAGGGACAAAGCTGACAAGAAAATGAATGAATGAATTTGTGACGGAAGTTACTACAGTGTAACAAAATGACAGTGACGTAACAAAAACACATAATAAAGGAGTTAAAAATAAGTAAATAAAGAATACAAAATATTTATATTTAAAGGGGTAGTTCACCCAAAAAATTTAACTTCTGATTACATTTAAATGCTCAAGTATGACATTTTTATTTAAATTGTATTGTAAATGTAGTTTCCAACACATATAGTTGTATAACAAAATAAAGCCTATTTTGAAGCACTGAAACAGCTTCAATATACTTCAAAAGTAAAAATGTATCTTTTTTTGAGCTTTGTCTATTATTCTTTCAGTTTTTAAAACACATTACTTCTTTTTTTACTCACTCGCTTTCCTTCATCTTAGTCTCTGATTCATCAGGGTTCACCACAGTGGAATGAACCACCAATTACTCTGGCACGTTTTATGCAGCCAATGCCTTTCAGTCAACCCAGCACTGAAAGTACTAAAATCTTTTATTCATAAATATTTCTATATATATATATATATATATATATATATATATATATATATATATATATATATATATATATATATATATATATACACACACAATTCATATATGTATTTTTTACCCATGCTCTTTTAAATTTGTTTGATAAATTCATTAAAAACAGTAACAAAGTGTACAATACAGTATCATAAAAAAACCTTTAATCAGACTGCATTTGAATAACAGTTTTTCTCAGTGGCTTTGGTGCATTCCTCACAACACTATTTACATTTGCACAACAGTTAATGCATTTCTCAAAACAGTTACTGCAAAACCTAGTGGATAACGTGCAAAAGTGCGTCACTTGCTCTAAATGGAGAGCTCATTCCTCAAAAGCAAGTATTCATGTCAATGAAAGTGTCAGTGTCATCAAAATGAAAAGTCCTGACACCATTGTTTATGAACAAGATAGTCAAATGGCTTTGTCATGTTTTCATTATGACACTTTACTCTGTACATTTTCTCCAATGCAATAATTCAGATTTTGGTGACACTTTCTGAAAATGCTCAAGGCAGCACTATATACTATTTGCACAGCCATTTGAAAACTACAGTGAAGTTAGACATCACTGCATTTAGTGAAGTGTCTGAGTACAAGACACTGGATATGTGTGTTTCACATTTTTACTGCATTTGCTCTTTACAATTCTAATTTATTCACAGCATTGTGCAAAAGAATAAATACACCATTATTTACAACAACATAAACTCCCTTTGGGTAGAGCTGTGCACAAATGTAAACAATATTGCAGTACATATTGGAACTGAACCTACAACATACACAGGTCTGTAAATCGTTCATCAAATTATTCAATTTAGAAGACATTTTCAGAAAAAAAAAGATTTAACATTTTTAAAATAAAATTAGCTTGACAGATTTTGACTAGTTCAACATTTGTGTATGTAATGACTCAAGTAATGAAATGAGAACTATTAGTTTTATATGGACTGACTATTCAGCATCCAACAGTTTAGTTAATTTTGACTGACATGACAAAAGCAAATAATAATGTTACAAACAGAAGAGAGTTGTATGAAAGCAATTGATGCATGTCCAAAAGCATTGGCAATTTTTTGGAAGGAATGAGAAACTGCTGCTATGATGTGCACAAATGACTAATTGTTTTGAGAAATGCATTAACTGTTGTGCAAATGTAAACAGTGTTGTGAGAAATGCACCAAAGCGACTGAGAAAAACTGTTAGTTAAATGTGTAATCTGCCTATTGCCCTGCAGATGTCCTCATTACTTTGTTTTCTTATAATGCTCCGTACATCTACAATGATTTTCTAGTGCTACTTCAGTTAATACGCTTTTGGGAAACAGATTGTAACATTAAGGTCAGTTGTACAACTACGCTTGCAATCTACTTAATCTTACAATGTGGGCATGAGTACGAGTGCTAATGTGCGTAGAGTTTAAAGGGGACCTATTATGCAAAAATCACTTTATAAAGGGTTTAAACACAGTTGTATGGCAACAGTTTGTGAATATAGCCAGCCTCTAGTTGGTAAATATACATTAATTCTTTTTTTTAGATTGATGTATATTTCTTTGGATATAATGGAAACTCCGTGGCCAGTTAATTCCAATTCACTTGATGAAAAATCAGTTGAACTCTGTTGCTGTTCGTGTATCAGCCACTAGATGTCCCTGTAAGGCTTGGTAAAGTATATCAATATAAAACAGAACCTGATCCTGATCAAGCCGCACAGAACATGCTTATCAAATCATGGGCGTTGCTAGGCCTATTTTAGGGGGGCTTTAGCCTCCCTATATTTCTGCTCAGCCCCCCTATAACTTTTGCGATTAGCTCATAAACTGTAGACCAAATTATCGTCTCTGTCCCCTTTAAATTTGACACGAAGACGGCGGCAGAATTCGGCTCCTCGTCATTTCGTTTTCATTTGATCAGCAAACCACAGCTGTGCAGAGCGAGAGAACAAGGTGTGTGTTTATCGATACATTGTTATAAAATATGCGTATTTGCAGTTCTTTGCTATAGATATACTTGTATCATGTGTACCCCGATGTTATAAAGGAGCAATTTGATTTCCCATCTACTGTTTCCTCAGTGCTCACCTCATTATCACAGCTGTTTCCTCCAAGAAATATAACTCTTAAACATTTCATTATTTTTATTTCAAAACGAACTACCATACCATACAGTCATGCACAGAAAGGATTAAACACATGACAGAACCACTTAGTGGATGTACTCATTTTAACTGTAAGAGTCACTGACAGAGATAGAAACATCAGATCTATAAACATCATATATATATATATTTATTTAATTTTTTTACCTCATAAGGAGCTGAGCCCCCCTAAAATGAAAATCCTAAAATCGCCCCTGTATCAAATATGTACAAATACTTTAATTTGGCTTACTTCGATGGATCATTATTATGTTAGTATGTTGGTAACCACTGTTTTAAATAATTTTTAACAGTATCCTTTGACTTACTCTTTAGAAACAGCTGGAATGGCTTCACGAAACACAGTGAACACTGACCTCTGCTGGTAACCCTGTGTGTTTTACTGTCGCCACACAGCAAAAAGTTCACTGGTTCGAGTCCCGGGTGGGCCAGTCGGCATTTCTGTGTGGAGTTTGCATGTTTTCCTCGTGCTGTAGTGTAAAAAGTATGTGTGTGAATGTAAGTGGTTATGGGTGTTTCCCAGTACTGGTTTGCGGCTGAAAGGGCATCCGCTGCGTAAAACATTTGCTGGAATAGTTAGCGGTTCATTCCGCTGTGGTGACCCCTGATAAATAAGGGAAATCAATATGAATATATACACACACACACACACACACACACACACACACACACACACACACACACACACGCACATATATATATATATATAAAACGCTTAGTTTAAGCAAATTTCATGAACGCGATCATGCGTGTTGATCTGAAGAGAGTTGCTCTCGCTTACCGAATGCGCTGTACTGCGTGCGTTGCGTGCGTCCGTTCCCTAAGCAACAAGAACAAACGCCTGACATCGCCTGTCCATTTTCCTCAAAGCTGTTTAGAATTAAATGTTTAGGGATGGTGTGACAAGACGTATTTATGTTGGCCTTTGATGCACCCCTTGATGCTTCTTACGTCCTTGTCGCAGCACCAGTGGCACCGAAATTAGGCACTGAAATTCATATGCTGATTTGGTCCGGTACATACCGGTTACAAAGGTACCAGTGCTATAATGGCACCGGGTTTTGGTACCCAACCCTAAAAATAAGCCTCTAAATATTTCTGAGGATGCAGGATATTCAGTATGTTCACTGCAGGCTTCACTGATGTTTTCTATTATTGTCAATAAATTAAATGCTATAGTGAGTTTTAACCTAAATTTAAGGTCCATGTAAATCAGAAGTTGCTGCAAGACTTTTATTTCAGTATGATGATGTATTTGCAACTGAAAAAGCGTATTTTACAAGCAAGGATTCTGAAACAGCAACGTGAAGCAGATGCTTTACAAAAGTTGTGTGCACGGGGGAAACACGTCAAACTTGACACATTTGAGGGCTCATGGAATCAACTTAAAGGCAGAGGAATGCACTGTCATCTGGCACTTTCAATGAGTACGTACATGGACACCAATGCTCTGATTTTAATATGATTAAGACAATACTCTGATTAAGAGTCTAGACTACCATGCAAACAGTGATTTTTGATTACCTTAAAGGACCGCACACACCTGAGTCGCGAAATGCGGAGGTTTTTTCTTTCCAGTCAACGTGCGGTGTCAAATTCCATAGCGCACTTTTCCACCAGTCCTTACTTAATGCTCGCATCAAATACCTCAGTTTAACATGGGGGCATGAATGAAATGTTCCTGAATGAAAGTAAAACTGCAGTTAAAGTCGAAAAATTTAAAATAAAACGTTACATGAAACTCGAGGAAACATGGATGGCGTTTAATCATATTATTGTCTTATTCAGACTAAGGCAAATCATTAGATTACTGATAACCATGTAAACATAGTCACAAGCCCCAACCCTAGAAAAAAGGAGTTCAGTATTTTGATGGCAGCCTTTCCACAGGTTAGTAGTAAGCTAATGTAATTTCATTATGCAAATCTTAAATTCATGCTAATCAACAAATGATCAAAGGAAATATATTAATGTAATTCAAATATATAAAATATGAATTGATGTTTACTTTAAACTTTAATTATTATTCTATTAAAATTATTTTTTAAAAGATTTTGTCAAATGAGAGATTTTTCTAGAGTCATCCACCATAATTTTGTGGCTCAAAAGTATCGGTTCAGGCAACGGTACCGTTTTAAAAGTATCGATTTAGCACCGGTATTGAAATAACCCCAAACAATACCCAACTCTAATTATTTTACAGTTGTTTGGAGTGTTATAGTACTTTCAAGTGACGATTTGAAGTAAATAAATCCCCAATATAATTTTTTTTCCACTCCATACAGCGCTCTACTCAGCACTCATTAACTAATTCAACTGTAAAAGAGCCACGATACACTGAAAAAAATGATTCATTGGATTTACTACATTTGTTTTAGGGCAAGTGGTTGAAAACAATTAATTTGGTCTGGATTTAAACAAACAAATTAAGTTGAACATTACTAAATTTGATTTGTTTGTTTAAATTCAGCCCAAATAAATAGTTTGCAACCATTTACCTTAAAAACCTTTAGTAAATCCAATGAATCATTTTGTTTCAGTGCAGCGCAGATTAAGTGCGGCATTGTCACAAGTTAAGCCAAGCTGAAATATTTGCCAGTGTTACAGAAAGAAAGTGTAACGTGTCGAAAAAGGCAATTGAGAAGATGACACTTGAGAAATCCTCTCTCCGGTTTCAGGCAGATGCCAGTGATTTTAACAGATAACAAAGCATTATCTCTCATTACGCCTCTTGTCTGCGTCCCCCACGGCTCGATGCTCTCTGCTGCTGATCTGATCCATTTCCATCACATTATATGTGCGCAGACGCTCTCTTAATCAATCACACACTGTAAAACATATCTGTTAATTTACAGTTTCCATATTGGTGTTTTTGGTTTATTTACAATTGGGAATTGCATTATGGGATGTTGATCTCTGCTTTAACTTTTGATATTGAAAATTCAACTCTACAGTTTAACAAAGTGACTTTTATTTTGACATTTTGAGTAGTTTGAAATAATATAATGTATAGAAATAATATGTAGAGAAATAATAAGTCTGTAAAATAACAGAAAATGTACTGGCAGTTTCTTACAAGGTTTTTGTAGCGTAATATACAACATAAACCCAGACAATCAATCACTTTAAACTATTAAAAATGCTCATAAAAGTCATTTTTTTAACGTTTCAAGGTTAAAAGTTGTTGGAAGAAAGGTCAAGGTCCCATAATGCAACTCAAAAGCATAAATAAATGAGAAAAAATAAAAATAAATACACAAAATATGGAAACTTGTAATTTAAGGATATTTTTTTACAGTGTAGTCTGATGTTTTTTGCTTAGAGAACATCTAAAAAAAGGCTAATATTTGAGCAAAATGCTAATGGTCTGATCTGAATCAATGATCAATGCTAAGCTAAGCTAAAAGTGCTTCCGTCAGACCTGGTGATCGGCTGAAGGGGTTAAAAAATGGTAAAACTCTAAAAATTACGTAAAATAAAAAAGTCATGACAGTGTATGTTTTACATTACTTTAACTTAAGAAATTTAATGAGGTCTCAAATTATTTTTTGAAGTTTTTTTCAGCTTAATTTATGTAAGTTAAAGATGTAATGACTTGTAAAGTTAAATTGGTTCAACTAAACAATTTAAGTGAGCAACATATTTCTTACAGTGTGATCAACTGGGAGTTATAAAATGAGCCTAAAAAGTGGAGTGTTCCTTTAATTTTTACATAACCAACAATACATTTCACATAACAGTTTTACATATTTTACATAACAATAAATTTTAATATGATTAAAAAAAAAAAGTTTAAACCTGTTTAAAGGGATAGTTCACCTAAAAAATGAAGATTTTTAAAAAAAAAAA
>LR812526.1:61974336-62076836 GCA_903798195.1 Danio kyathit
AATTTTACATATTTTACATAACAATACATTTTAATATGATTTTAAAAAAGTTTAAACCTGTTTAAAGGGATAGTTCACCTAAAAAATGATGATTTTACCCCAGACAGCAATAGGATTATAATGAGAGAAAAGGGAGAGTTTTTGCTTGCATCTCCTTCTCAGATGTTTCTGATAAGAGACTGAGCCCAGTAATCTCTCGTCTCCTCTACAGTTTCAGAAGAGATCTTAACAACGTCTCGGATCAGATTCAGTGAGACTCCAGGAATTTAATGTAATTTCAACAAGAATTTAGACTTATAATAATAATACAATTTGTAATAAAATGAATAATAATAACATTATTAGTAATAATAATAATAATAATAATAATAATAATAATAATTATTATTATTATTATCTAATCTTAGTGCAAATACCTTCCTTATTTTTAAGTTTCCTTATTTTGTGATTCACAAGTGTTTACATTTTTTTTGCAGTTGTGAATTGCATTATGGGATGTTGATCTCTGCTGTGTTGACTGTTGTTGTTGAAAATTCCAACCCAGGCTCATTATTGATACGTACCCCTACATACATTTCTGGACCATACCAAATACGTCCCAGGAGGTACTTTTTTTGCAGTTTTTGTTTTCGTGAATCCGCCAGAGGCCACTATGTACTCTTTTGAGAACTCAAATTTCTCTCGTGAGTGCCATTCACGGCTGCTCTTCTCGCTTAAATCCATGCTGTCAACTGACTGACTAAATGACCAACCGACTGATAACCCCACCCACCCCCTTTCCTTATCCCAACTAGTGGTGTAACGGATCACAAATCTGCAGTTCTGATCAAACTAAGGTTTTTTAATCACGGATCAGACCATTTTTTGGATCAGTAAAAAAGTGAGGAGACAAATGTCATTTGCTTTCCATTTATATAAAAATATTACTGCAAAAAACATTGCTTTTAACAAACAGAACTTAGAACCCGTAATGTTAATAAAAATAAAAACCAAGAAAGAACCAACTGAAAAAAAGAGAAGTATTTAATATGAAATATGATCTTTGCTACTGTTGCTGATAATGCTAAATATAAAAATCTAACATCATGTACAACAGATCATATTTATCTTTAATTAATGATTCAACAATTCACACATAAAACTTCATGTTTTTATATACTGTAGTTCTATTATTTTTGAAAACCTATTCAGTGACATAATTTTGATGGTTGTTTGTTGCCCTCTGTTGGTTACACAATGTAATTGCTTTTACCAGCGTTAAAAATTCACCAGCGTCATGTTTCATTAAACGGTGATTTTAATCTTTACCATAAACATCAGTGTTTATATCTGAACTATAAACTGTTCTCCCAGCACTTCTGTGTCATTTAATTGTTTGTAACTCACTGATGCAGATCTCTCGATGCATCTCTCTTGATGCAGATTTGAATGCAGCGCTGTGAAGGATTAATAAACATATGCAAATCATTATTATTTATCATTCATGTTGCGTGGGTTTGAACTGAGATCACGAACTTTTAATGTTTAATTGTGCAGCTTTACACTGATGCAGGCTAAACAAGCAGTGACAGAAAACACATTAAATTAATAGCCTAAGAAAGCATTAAGGTATGTCCCGTCACAACTTTTCCCGTCATCATTATATCTTACAGAGAAAGCCAAAATGCTTTCATGCACGCGATTTGAATGACGTGGTGTTTGAATGAATGAGGTGATCTCTCTGCAATGGTCATAAATGTTGGAATAACCGACAAGTTCAAAATAAATTATTAATCCGCGGGTCATGTGCATTCCGAACCGTGAGTTGTGATCCGTACGGATCACGGATCAACAGTGATCCGTTTCACCCCTAATCCCAACCGATAGTGTTTTCAAAAGTACTGATTGACCAGCCCTAAACCCAACTGACAGCGTTGTTGCTAGATCAGATACAGTTGCGGCCGGAATTGACCTGAAGAATGAGAATTATTTATATTATTTATTAAATTTCCTATTAATTGTATTTTATTAACGTCTACCCCTACCCCAACCCTAAACCCAACCGTCACAGTAATGTAAAAATATTAATTATTGTTATACAGTGTCACAAAAATGATGCTATATTGATGTGTGCATCCGCATCTGTATTCTTTCTAGACTTTACCAACCGACAGTGTTTTCAAAAGCAATTCAGAAAAAGAAAAGCCCTTGCGGCCGCCTGATTTTTACCACGTTTTCAGATCTTACCATGTTCTCACCCTGTTATTTTCTTATTTATTTCATTTTTTTGCCGTTTGTTTTCATTTTACCTGCTTTCTAGACGCTCTTCGCCAGACTTGAACCCCGTTGTCGTGGTCAACTCCTCTCTGCGTCTCAAGTCTGCCAACATAGTGCATGCAAAATGCATTTCGAGGTGTATTGCATGACTCATATGACTTTGTTATGAAGTTAATATGAAGTTTAAACCTATTTAAAGGGATAGTTCTCCCCCCAAAAATTAAGATTTTACTCTCCGGTGGTTCTAAATTTTTATGAATTTCTTTCTTATGTTAAACACAAAGAAATATATACTGTAGAATGCTGTAAAAAAACAGCCAGTGACATCCATAGTAGGAACAAAAAGTACTACGGAAGTCAGTTATTTTCAATGCATCAGTATTTCTTCCGTTGTGTTCAACAAAAGAAAGAATCTTAATCGGGTTTGTATGAGTAAATTACATAAATAAATGTTTTTGGCTGAACTATATCCCTTCAGTGTTTTTGCATTTCAAGTATACTGTATATGAAATACTGCTATAGAAAATGCAATACAATCTAGTGAACATAAAGAAGGCTGCATTGTTTTGCAGGAGCATTGGCTGTGGCTTGACTGGTTAGTATACTGTAAGTGGGGTGCAGATGACAGCTTGTTGTCCAGTGTGACACCACAGTTTTTGGCTTTCTGTGTGGGTGAGATGGTTGAGTTGTCTATTGAAATGACAAGGTCTTGGCGAAGCTTTTCTTGGCTGGAACGAACGACCACTCGGTTTTTAGATCAATTCCGCTTCGGATGGTGCCTGTTCATCCAAGCAGAGTGGATTGCCATGTATACAGTCATTAGAGATCATACTCGGTTGTGAAAAGAGAGTATTAGCTGTATGATTTACTTAATTTTAATGACATAATAGAATGCTGCATAAATAAATAGTGAATGGCCCCACTTTATATTAAGTAACTACACTCAAAAAATTAGCTGTTTGTTTAAACTACTTATTAAAAATGATCCAAAACAACACAAATCTTGAGGATGTTTTTGGCACAACTTCATTGCTTTACGTTCAATCCACTTAAATTTGTAAAAACTAATAAGCTAGCTTAATTCCTGCATGTAATTTAATCTGTAATTATTTTCTATAAGTACATTTATAATTACACAATGTTCCTCCGTATTGGTGTTTTGTTTTTTCTGAACGCTACCTTAATGTACAATTAGCTAAAACTCATTCAGAGGCGGGAACCGGATGTGCAACAACTTTAATCATAAGGTAAACACAAAACAACAGTTTCCATCTGGAGCTCCTTTATGGGACTCAACACTTGTAAACACTCACTCCGCCGGGCTCACCCTTAAAGGGACACTCTACTTTTTTAGAAAATAGGCTAATTTTATGACTTCCCTATTGAGTTTTACCGTATTTTTATCCATTTAGATGATCTCCGGATCTGGCAGGAGCACGTTTAGCTTAGCTTAGCATAGATCATTGAATCTGATTAGACCACTGGTTTTGGAGTGAAAATTCCAATAGGAAAACAGCACGGATAACTAATATTAGACAGCATTAATTAAAATATTGAGTTAAATATGAGTTAAAATGAGTACATCCCCTTTGAAAAGTAACATTTTAAAACAATATCCCAATGAAAACAGACAATTTCCATATTGTTGACAAGACTAAGTTTAATACATCTGAAATCTAAAATATCTGTTTCACATATAACATAAAAGTAAGATTAACAAAATAACAATTTTGTTTTTGTTTTACTCAAATTAGGGTGAAGCAAAAATGAGTATACACAACAAAAACTACATTATCTGGTAGTTTGTATGGCCTCCGTGAATTTTAATGACAGCATTAAAAATCATGAATAAAAATATATAGATCAATAAAAAATAAATAAATTTGGAGAAAGTAGCTTTTTAAATAAAAACTTTATTAGTCTTTTTTAACAGACAACACTGGAAAAAATACTATGTACTAATATAATACTCCAACAAAAAGTACTGTTAATCTGCTATCAACAGTGCTTAATTTGTGAATTGCGAGGTCCTGGAACAGATCGAGTAAAATGTGGTGCGGATAAGGATCCGGCGTGTTCTGGCACAAATTGAGCCCTGGTTATCAACATCACATTTTGAAAGTCATGTTAATTTAACATGTCAGTATTAATATGTATTATGCCAGTGTGTAAACTATTAAATTAAAGTAATTTAAAGTCATTTCACCTAAAAGTGACAGTTTCAAGAAAACAAGTATGGTTAACATATTAAACATTAAGTCTGTAAAATAAACTATTAAAAGTGCTGATGATCACCAGTCTATGATTTTAAGTGTTGTACTGTCGTCTTTCAGGTTGTATTTCAGCTTTGATGCGCTTTTTAAATGTATAAATAAAAAACAAAGCAGCTGTTTTGCTATCGTGACAGCAATAAGATCCGATCGCTTTTACTCCATGGAAAGCTGATCGCTTTCACTCCAAAATTGCGGAATCGCTGGGCGCTGCTGTTGCAATGGAACGTTCTATTGAGTGTCGCCTCTTGGTGATTCTAAGCTCTTTGCCTATGGTCAAGCTACTGTAAACAAGCTATACTGTAAAATTACAGGAACTTGCTGGCAGCCTGTGCTGCCAGTAAAAATACAATAAAAAGTGTTGTTAAGGTAACAGTGGTAAAAGTAACAGTGTCGTTAAGGCCACTTAATATAAAGTGGAATATAAGTGAATTAAGCACTGTTTACATTGAATGTGTTTAAGAGAACAAAAGCAATACTTCATGGAAAACGCGTGCCAATGATTCATAATTAAAATTGAATTTAATAGTTGAGCTATCAATAATGACACACATGCAACAAATGCTGATCATGTGATCCTGTCATTTAAATACATTTGAGATTTTTGGTGCAACTAAAACAACATTTGAGATGATGCGGTTGAGATCCTGGATAATCCCAACCCAGGATCATTCAGATTGCGTACCCCTATATACATTTCTGAATAGCGCCAAATACGTCTCAGGAGCTATGTTTTTTTGGCAGTTTTTGTTTTCACGAATCCACCAGAGGCCGCTGTGTACACTTTTCGAGATCTCAAGTTTTTCTCGCAAGTGCCATTCGAGCCTGCTGTTCTCATGTAAATCCACCAGAGGCCGCTGTTGACTGACTGACTGACCCACCTTTCTCCTTCCCTAAACCCAACCAATAATGTTAAAAAAAAAACGATTGACCAACGCCCACCCCCTTGCCTAAATCCAACCAACGTTTTCAGATTTTACCACATTCTCACCCTGTTATTTACTTGTTTATTTTATTTTTTGGCTGCTGTTTTTGTCTTACCCGCTTTCTAGAACCATTCTTTGTTGGATTCGAACCCCGTTGTTGTGGTCAACTACGCTCTGCATCTCAAATCCTCCGACATACACGGCGAGCCACTGGACAAACTGTTAACAGCGGGAAAGCCGTCCAAATGGAAGTAAGCAAGTCAGCTGGTCAGCGAGAAAAGGAACACCGTCATACCGCCCCGTAGTGTTCGTTTTAAAGACGAAATGCAGTCATACGTATTTCTGGCTTCATAATTCGCGGTCTCCAGAAATGTATAGAGGGCTACATTTTCAGAATGAGCCTATGTTGGATAATCCAGTTATCTTCTGTTGAGCCAACTTTAGTGTCATTTCAACAAGTGTTTTCAGATTCATTTGGTCATTTTTTGAATTATATTTCATACATGTCTTTTAACGTATGAATAACGATTCGCCTCATTTCAACACATAACTTTTTTATGGACTTTTTTTAAAGGTGCTGTATGTAAGATTTTGACTCTTCTAAAGCATAAAAATACAATAATATGTGTGCAGATATTTAAGAAACATCCCAAGTGAACATACTTGTTTAACTGACAAACAATGCTGAAGTCAGATATTCTGCTTTGAAAATGTTTTTTTCCGTGCCGGAACGCTGTCTTTGTTTAGGTAATTTTCACATGCACATGCCAGTTTAGCCAATTATAATTCAGCACCCCGGGTTGCCTTGTTGGAAAACAGCATATTTCATTCATTCATTCAGAAAGACTCTGAAAGCATGCGTCCATGAGCGAAATGCTACAGTGTAGTGGAAAGTATCAGATGTCAAAATGAGACAGATTCAGTTCCACATGACGTTAATTAGCAAATGACATAAATATTAGGAATGTGAGCAGGTTACATCGCGTGTCCTAACAACACGTTGTGACGAGATTGTTATGAGTGATGAGCCATTTGGCTGTTTGCACCACAAAACACGGCAGAAATTTAAATACAGCCTTTCAGAAGCACAGAATATGCACTCACTCACAAAACGGTAAGGTTTACAATCTGTTTAATACATGTTAACCCACTTTAACATCATTAAATGTACATGCTGAATCACTCATATGTGTTTAGTTCTAAAGTTCAATTTCAAACGGTTTATTGTATTTTCCAGATCTGAGGTGAACTTTCTGCTTTCAGTATATGGTAATACACGTCATGTAAAATGCATTCAAACTCGCATTGTTAGCATTTAGCACTGAATAAAGCACACGAGGCTTACCTGAGGTGATCTGTCATAGGTTTCTGTTGTTCAGCTGTGAGAAATAGAAGCCGCTTCTAATAAATCAATTCGAGGTGTTGGTTAGAACCAAAACTCCTTTTAATATGGAGAATATTCCCTCAATCGCGTGTCGTTGCTTTTATTTAGAACACAGTTTAAAATCACTCAAACTGGCAACCCGGCGTACCTTTATTATGATTCAGGACTGCAATACCTAGTTCAACCACTGGGTGTCAAACTTAAATACTGCACCTTTAATGTTATTTCCAAGAGCAAAATTTAAAAAAATAAAAATTAAGCTGCTTAAACTGTTACAGTTTTTGTGTTTGTGTGTAAAGAGTCAGCGACATGTTGGCACAATGCAGCACTGTTGCCTCACAGCAAGAAGGTAGCTGGTTCAAGCCCTGGCTGGATCTGTTGGCATTTCTGTGCTTGCATGTTCTCCCCATGTTGGCGTGGGTTTCGTCCGGGTGCTCCGGTTTCCCCCACAGTCAAAAGGCATGCACTATAGGTGAATTGGGTAAGCTAAATTGTCCGTACTGTATTTGTGTATGTCCTGGTCCTTTAGGTTGGGGGTTGAGCATTGGGCTAACAACCCACCTCATGAAAAACTAGATGTTACGAAACACCAATATGGTGTGGCTAAATATCAACTTTGATATAAATAGCCCTGGGAGTAAGTAAGTGTGAAGAATCATCAAGTTATGCTTCTGTGACATTTACAATGCAATGAAAACATCAAATAAAATCATCAAATACTAGACACACACAGTAAATATGAAACAAGTTCATCAAAAAAAATTGTGCGATTGCAATTTAAAACCCAGATGACTTTTTTTCTCTAATACTGAACTCAAAACCATTTTATTGTCCGTACAATAAAAATCCGAGTACAAACCAACAAAATGGAGAACAAACTGACTTGTTTAATATGTTTTCTCTCGCGCGCCAAGGGATAAATGAAAGGGTCAGAGTGACATGCGGGTGAACGACCAACATTTTTCATTTTATTACTCCAGATTTTTTGGGCCACTTTCAACTATTCGCGGCATATTTATTCTACAATTAAAAACAAATATGCAACATCATTGTGGACACAGACCTTTCTCTATTTCAGCTGTGCAATAACATCTCCGACAAGCATTTCTACACCTGTTAACAGCGAATCAGACTTTTTTTTCAGCATTCTTGGCTTTTCTTTTGTAACATCTGGAAAGAGTGTGTTGCATAATTTCACAGTCCCAAGAACAAAGTTTGTAATAACGTACTTGCTGTTTTTTTTTTTTTTTTTCGGTGTTAAATGGACTGGTTTATGGACTGGTTCCAGTGTGGATCACAGTTTACACGTATGTATGTTGTTTTTTGGGGTTTAGTTGAACCCATGAGCTCCTCAATGCTAATGCTAGAGGAGAAACTACATTAGATTGTGAGCACCGAGACATTTTGTTTAACCACAAATAGCAGTGTGGTAATAATGGTCCAATTTGATGCTGTGACTGAACCCTGGATTGAATCCTTGGGTCATTTTTTACTTTTGCCCTCCCTGCACTCTCATTTTATAAATCACTGCCTGCACTGTTGCCAATTTAAGCCTTTTCATTTATGAATAGCGCAACACACTTTGTGTATTTGCATACATAGACATATTTGAGACTATATGTGAGGTGCGTAAATGGAGATCAAAGCACATTTGTGTATTGTGTTATATTAACGTAAAGCTGTAAGAACGTGATAAATGAAAGATTTAGTTGTTTTGGCAGGAATTACTGCAGGAATATAATTCATGTGCTGAAAAGTACATTTTGTTCGAAGCCTAGTCTGGTTTCTTTTTTTTATATATAATTTAAAACATGTTTTGTGTTGATTGCAGTGGTTTATGCCAATTTCCCAGCGGGGATCTTAAAAAAACAAAAAAACATATGTCAAAAATGCAAATCATAGCATGCTACTTGATGTCAAAATTGCATCAAAATGACATCAAGCATTCATTCATTAATATTTCTAATATTTTAGGTTGATTTTAGGACAATTTGCTAATCCTCCAATGATGGTTGGGTTTAGGGGCGGGATTTGGTGCCATTCTAAAAATCGTACATTTTCGTACGACTGAACTTGTATGAATTAGCCACTTAACTGCCAAAACATAAAATAGTTACATTTCCTTTTGAGAAAAAAACATCTCAAAAATGCTTATCAATTTTGTCAAAACCTTGACGTCCATTTGACATCCAGACATTGAAGCGATTTTGACCATCATAATAACGACACAAAAAATAATATAATAAACGTTGTATTATTTTGAAAGCTTGAGTTTTTTAAATGATAATTTTACGCTGGATTTTGTATTTCTACAATGCATGTAAAGTACATTGATGTCAAAACAACATCAAATTGACATTGCCATTTTGACTGCAATTTTAGATGTAAATTTGATGCCATTTTGACACTAAGGTAGTTTACATGGAATTTGGAATTGATGCTTTCAGATAAATAAAACTTTTCACATACACAATATATACAAAATGATCAGATTCACATATAGTTGAAATCAGAATTGTTGAACCCCCTTTGAATTTTTGTTTTCCATTTTGAATATTTCCCAAATGAAGTTTAACAGAGCAAGGAAATTTTCACAGTATGTCTGATAATATTTTTTCTTCTGGAGAAAGTCTTATTTTTTTATTTCAGCTAAAAATAAAAGTAGTTTATAATTTTGTAAAAAAACGTTTTAAGGTTAAAATTATTAGCCCCTTTAAGCAATATTTTTTTTTTCGATTGTCTACAGAACAAACCATCGTTATACAATAACTTGCCTAATTACTCTATCCTGCCTAGTTAACCTCATTAACCTAGTTAAGCCTTTAAATGTCACTAAGCTGTATAGAAGTGTCTTGAAAAATATCTAGTCAAATATTATTTACTGTCATTATGGCAAAGATAAAATAAATCAGTTATTAGAAATGAGTTATTAAAACTATTATGTTTAGAAATGTGTTGAAAAAAATCTCTCCGTTAAACAGAAATTGGGGAAAATAATAAACGGGGGCTAATAATTCAGGGGGGTTGATAATTCTGATTGCATATATATATATATATATATATATATATATATATATATATATATATATAGCATACTTGGATATACATGTTTTAACGCTATATCTCACGGCAATTCCTAACTTTATGATTCAGTGACTAATGCATTTGAAATCGTACAAACTCATTCGTACAAATTAGTACGATTTGCTCATCCCCAATATTGGTTGGGTCTAGGGGTGGGGTTTGGTGCCACGCCTCTTTAAAGAGACTAATTCTTACGAATGTCATATATATATATATATATATATATATATATATATATATATATATATATATATATATATATATATATATATATATATATATACAGTATATATATATATATATATATATATATATATATATATATATATATATATATATATATATATATTATCAGTGTATAATAGGCTATATGTCAGATGTAAATACAAACATAGTGTTAGATGCACATTAGTAAAAATGTCAGATTCTCACATATAAAAGTGATTCAGATTCATGGACCATTTCATATCACTGTTTATTTTCAGTAAATGGTCTTGGCAGCCTGGAGAATCGTCATTCTGAACAAGTGTATTCATAGTTTCATCTGTAAAAAGCAATGGTGTATTCACATATATCAAAATTCACATTCATAATTCACAATTACACATAATTTATATATTTTTAAAGATTATATCTGTCTTTAAAAGCCAATGACAGAGCTCTGCCAGCTGGCTATCACCTAACTTTCTGCATTCACTAAACAGTTCAAGTGTGTGCATAAAGCCATGTCTGTGTGTGTTTGTGTTTGTGTGTGAATGTCAGATATGTACTAGCCTACTAACTACAGCATTTATTTATCTCTTGAGTGTTTGGCTCTTTTGTTAAACACTGGCTTGGGATCCAGATGTGTTCTCTTTGGGAAAATAAAGAACATTTGTTTTTACAGTTTTTTTTTTACAGTCATACAGTTTCAGAACTTGACTTTTTATTGAATGTAAGACTAAAACAACATTCAAATGTGTTCTTATTAAAATAAAGCTTTTGAAATGGACCCGCAAAGTTTATCACGGGTTGCCACAGCTGAATGAACCACCAATTACTCTGACATCTGTTTTATGCGGCAGATGCAGACCCTAAACGTTGTGTAATGTATAGCCATGGCTACAGGCTCCTGTTTCAATCTTGTGCTGTTTGCTATGACCAACAGAGGGCGCTGCTCGCCACATACTTTCTACACTCTGTGCCCTTTTTTCCCTGTGAAATATGTTTTATGTTTTATGTTTTATGCAGCAGATGCCCTTCCAGCTGCAACCCATCACTGGAAAACATCCATACACAGTAATTCATACACATACACTACGGACAATTTAGCCTACCCAATTCACCTATACCATATGTCTTTGTACTGTGGGGAAAACCGGAGCACCCAGAGGAAACCCACGCGAACATGTGTAGAACATGCAAACTCCACACAGAAATGCCAGCTGACCCAGCCAATGCTTGAACCAACGACCTTCTTGCAGTGAGGTGATCATGCTACTCACAGCACCGCCGTGATGCCCTTATTGTCTTAATGTTTTTATTTATTTTACTGATTTACTATAGTTCATAATACTACTCTATGTTCAATAGTTACTATTGGAATAATCATCCTTGAAGTAGAAATGCTGGTGACGTACGTAATTACATACTATAGTAAATTAATTATACATAATTACATGTAACTAAGCCTTAACTAACTCACATTTTAACCCCAAACATATAGTAAGCACATGTAAATAATTATTATTACTCAGTAGTTAAATTAATTAATTAATTAATTAATTAATTCATTCATTCATTCATTCATTCATTCATTCATTCATTCATTCATTCGTTTCATTCATTTCCTTCAGCTTAGTCACTTTGTTCATCCTAGTACTGGGAAACACCCGTACACTCTCACACTTACTTATACACCACGGCCAATTTAGTTTATTCAATTCACCTATAGCACATATGTTTAGACTGTGGGGGAAACCGGAGCAGGGAGAACATGCAAACACAGGGAGAACATGCAAACTCCACACAGAAATGCCAACTGGCCCAGCCAGGATTCGAACCAGTGACCTTCTTGCTGTGAGGCGGCAGTGCTAAGCATTGGCCCAGCCTGGTTAAATACATAGTTTAGTAAAATAACTTGTAACCAAAATGCCACTATCTTTCCATTTCCATTAAATTTTTTTCTGAAGTTATCATAATTATTGACCTTTTAATTTTCTCTTTCCCCTTATAGTTCTGTTTGACAGCAAGTCAAGTTTTTTTTACAGTCCTTACAGCCCAATAAATTAGTAATTTGCTGCTTAATACACTTTAAAAATGCTAAGGTTCACACAATGGGGTATATGCACACAGACTTTTAATTTTAGTGAGCCAGCCTCAGGGCTTCCGGTTAATTGTTATCCCATACAAAATCGCTGCGTTTAAGATCTGATTTCTTTAAAAAAAAACAGCGATCTTCACTGCCTGGGTGAGATACAATATAAAGTGGGTATCAGACCAAACAAGAAGCATTGCATTAAATTATATTTTTCTGCACCATGTCTTTAAAATATGGAAATTCATTTTACCGTAGTATTTTCAATGGAATTTCGGCGCTAGTGCTAATGACTACGTCTGTGTCTTTCGTCTCTTTTTACACTTTTACAACCAAATGAATGCTTAAGTCTATTTAACTGATTATATTTGAATTACATTACAACATCGATGCTGTAAAAGGAACATTATGAAATTGAAAATGGTCACATAAAGCTTTCACCGGAAGTTCATTGTTCGCTAAAAAACACTAGCCCATTCCTTCATCCCACACAAATCAATTCATTTAACTTTATCGTTTTTACAAATTTGAGTGGATTGAACCAAAAACAGCTAAGTTGTCCCCCAAAAATCCAACCCAGGCTAATTCTGAAAACGTACCTCTATATATATTTCTGAAGGCCGCGAAATACGTCCCAGGAGGTACGTATGTTTGCAGTTTTTGTTTTCGCGAATCCACGCCTGCTGTTCTCACGTAAATCCACCAGAGGCCGCTTTTGACTGACTGTTTGACTGACTGAATGACTGACTGACTGACCGACCAATTGACTGACCCACCCTCCTCCTCTTCTCCTAAACCCAACCAATTTTATTGATTGACCCGCCCACCCACTTGTCTAATCACAACCAACACTTTTCAAAAGCAATCCAAAAAAAGAAAAGCCCTCGTCTGATTTTTTCCCATTCTCACCCTGTTATTTACTTGTTTATATTATTTTTTAGATTCTGTTTTTGTCTTACCTGCTTTCTGGAATCGTTCTTCACTGGACTCAAACCCCTCTCTGCGTCTCAAGTCCGCCAACGTACATGACAAGCTAACGGGACAAACTGGTTGCAGCAGGAAAGCCGTCCTCACGGAGGTAAGCGGTCAGCTTTACCAGGAACGTGAAAAGGAACGGCGTCATACCGCCCAATAGCGTTCATTTACTAAATTAAATTCAGCCATACGTACCTCTGGCTACATAATTCGCGGTGTCCAGAAACGTATATAGGACTTTCCAGAATGAGCCTATGTTGCAAAAATCTCAGAAATTGTTGTTTTAGCTTATTTTTAATAAGAAGTTTAAACAAGCAGCAAACATCTTTTTTTAAGGTTGTTAGTTGGGTTTAGGTATTGGGTAGGGATGTAAAAAGATCATACTTTATAAATACTAATAAACAACCAAATTTTTAATAATAAGGAAGCCCAACATTGGCTCATTCTGAAAACGTAGACCTATATACATTTCTGGAGATTGTGAATTAAGTAGCCAGAAGTATAAGTATGGCTGCATTTTGTTTTAAAAAAATGCTACAGGGTGGTCTGACGCCGTTCCGTTTTGCGCTAGAAGCTGACCGCATAACTCTGTGTGGACTGCTTTTCTGCTGTTACCAGTTTGCCCAGTTACCAGTGACGATGGGGTTTGGGTCTGGCAAAGAACGATTGCAGAAAGCAGGTAAGACAAAAACAAAAGCCAAAAAATAAAACAAACAAGTAAATAACAGGGTGACAATGTGGTAAAATCTGAAAACGTTGTTTTCAAAACACTGTTGGTTTGATTTAGGGAAGTTTAGGGAATTTTTTTTTTGAAAAAAATTATCGATTGGGTTTAGGGAAGGGGGTGACTGGGGGCATCGGTTGGTTGGTAAATCAGCCAGTTGACAGTGGCCTCCGGTGGATTTAGGCGAGAAGAGCAGGCGCCAACGGCACTAGTGAGAAAAATCTGAGATCTATAAAAGCATACACAGCGGGCTCTGGTGGATTCGCAAAAACAAAAACTGCAAAAAAAAAACGTAGCTCCTGGGACATATTTGGCACTCTCCAGATATGTATATAGGGTTACGTTTTTAGAACGAGCCTGGGTTGAATAAGCCAGTTATTAGTGGGAATTGGTACTTAAACTAAAGTTTTACCAACATTTGTCACTTATAAAACATTATTAAAACATTATTATTAAAAAAAAAACTTTGCTTGCATTCAGTTCATTTTCTACTTATATGAAATCACTTTTGCAAATTTCATGTGATGTGGAAACCAAAATGGGACGTCTTGTCTTTGACCCATATATAGAAAATGTCAGATTCACAATTATAGAAAACAGCAAATTCACATACGGTGCTGCAGGGATGTTTTATTTTTGGACAAAACCATGAAATCAGTTCATGTTTGAGCTCTTCCGATTCCATCATGCTGAAATCAGTGGCTTTTTAGACAAGGTTTTTGGTTAAATGCCTGAAATTAGGTTTTGCACAAGGTCAAGATGTACGTTTCCTTCTAATACCTTGGTCAAGATGTTTAATGCAATTACCAGTCTGGAAAGGTCAATCGATGATTCGTCATGCTGAACATCATCATCTGCTCACTAATTGCTCATTTGTTTGTAAAAGATCTCTTTCAAGCCACTCTATGTTTTATGAATTAAAGATTAAATAGTTGTTGGAACCATAATAGTGGTAATATTGAAGTCAGTTTGTTAATAAACTACGATTAGATTTATAAAATGTTATGTAGCAACAGAGAAATCCTGTGTTTGATCTATATGCATACACTCAAAAAATGTTGGGTTATTGTAATCAAACATTGGGTCAAATATCGACAAACTCAGCTTGATCTGACAAGGAAACGTATAAAAATAACAGATTCTGGTGTCCGAATGGCCATTTTTTTTTTATTTACAAATCCTCAGAACATCCTATAATCGAAACCTGACATACTGAATGGAAAATTACTGTAGACACTTTTTTGAGGAGCACATAACTTTTAAATGGATACCACTGCATCTTTATATTGCTGATCAGGGGTGCGTTTCCCAAACAACGACGTAACTCGCGGCTGAACTATCATAGTACGATGCATCGTTTGGCAAAAAAACGATGTAGTGACGAGTGTTTCCCAAAACCCGTAGTTTCTCTGTCGCAGATCCATCGCTTAAACCACATTAGTTGTAACGTAAAATGCCCATAATGATGCTCTAAACGGGGTGGAGTAACTACTTCTTTAGAGAAGAACCCCATCATTTCTTTGTGCAAATTATATTGTTTTACACAAACACGCATTTAAAATAAAATCCAATATTAGTTTTGGTAAAAACATGCACTCGTTTTCCATATTAATTAAAAATATAAGTAAATGGCACATATAGGGCCAATGTTTGCTTTACTAATATTATTGAGAAGTTGAACATTACATATTCTATTCTAAAACATAAAATCACTTACAAAAGCTAACACTATTCTAATATCATATATAAATCATATAAATAAATAAATAATGAGGCGATTTATTATAAATATATTTACTTTAATAATAATATTAATGATGATGATGATGATTACTATTATTATTATTATTATTATTATTATTATTATTATTATCATTATTGTTATTATTTAGGATATTGTTAATTAATTTAAAAAAATAATACAATTTGACACATGCAAACCACTGCAGAAAGTTCTAACCAACAGACCCATGTCATATAAAACAGAGAAATTTAATAAATAACCCACTATAAAATAAAATAATTAATGTATGCTATGTTTTTTATTTTCACAAGCTTTGGAGACGTACTGTAACATAATTTCCACTTTTAAATATACTATAGCTTTCGCCATGAGGCTGTGTTCAAAATGATATCAATGTTTTCAAAGTGCACTGCGAAGGGAGCACAATTGTAAACATGAAGATCGCTAAAACTGACCTGTAAAAATACTTTGAAAGCAAATTACACCTAAGAGAGATGACCTTAATGCTTTTTTATTTTTAATAATTCCAACTTTGAATGTTAGAATGTTCTAAATGAATAGGGCATAGGGGGGATAAGTGGGAATAGAACACAGCCAAGAACTATGCTTTTAACTGCAGCTCCAGAGGTGTCGTTTCAAGTGCTCAAGTTTGCGACGCAGTTTGCGAATTTTCGTTGGAGCGATGGATTTGGGAAACAGCAAATCAACGAACTATGTTTGTAACGACGGAACTTGCGACCTTAGTTGGCTTACGATGGTTTTGAGAAACGCACCCCAGATCATCTGGAAAGCACAGACACTAGACAATGATAATGCAATAAACCTTGAAAGACTTTGTGTTTGACTGTGAATGTGCATTGAGATACACTAAATAATCCAACTATACTTTGGGGTTCTTTTCTACAATAATCAATGGAAGCCAATGGAAAAATGCTATTGGTTTGAGGGATCTGCTTTGATGCTCATGGCTATGATGATGATAGAAATGTCCATTTTTTAGGTTAAAAATGAACTGTAAGCTGCAGCCATTATTTTTATGTCGTGTTGTGATGCAGTTCCTAGAGAAACAGAATATTACATGAGAAAACAGTGGGTGTGGCTTGTTTTTTTCTACTGCGAGTTGATTGGATGTAATAAAGTAGCTATTTCATTCAGAAAGATCGAGAAAAGAGTTTCGGGAGAGTTATTTTCAGCCTAACAGACTCCTCCTGCTCACCATTTCTGTTTGTTGTCGACTGTCTGAGGGGCGTGGTTAAGTATGTTAGCCACGCCCAATACCTCAGACTGACATAATCTGACAATTTAACTGAAAACAAACAGCAAGTGCATTTTCAGATTTAAGTTAAAGATTACAAACTATTTTTTTTTTCTTAATGACATGCACAGATGAATTGTTCACTACAAAACTAGCAATGTGAGCTAACAAAATCAATATGGTTAGTTTTGATTTCATGTGTACTTTAAGAATGCAATACGCGGTGCAGTGTCATTAAAGTCAGCACCGGTGGGGTTAAAAGTCAACCCTATTCCAGAACATCCGGGACTCTGGGAATCAAATGCATACAGCAGCTTTCATGACGCTTGAGTCACTACTAAGAGTTGTCGCTCCTGGCGTGATAATCTACTTAGGACAGTTTGCAAGTGAGTGAGTTAAGTGAATGACTAAATAAGTGGAACACGACTGAATCAATGTTGAGCCCAAGCTGCCGCATCACCTACTCCTGTGAGCTTGTGCAGAAAATGAGAAAAACCCTTCAGGACTCGTCCAAATTACCATGAAATTATCTCGCTCCCCACTGCTAGAGATAGCTCTGCCTCGCTTCGGCTCCTTTCCTCAGGCCTCTTCAGAGAACTGAACCCAACCACTCTGCAGTTTCAGCGCGTTTTGTGAAGTGAGTTTAAGAAAGTTCATTTGCGAAGGCATGAACGCTCCTTGTCTCTCTCTCTTCTGGGACAGTTGTGGATTGGTCACACTTGGCACGTATTTTAGGATTTCAGAGCATTAAAAAAGTGTGACTCGGTCCATCTTTTTTTTTTTTCTTATACGACTGCACTGACACCAGATCTGTGTGTTCTTGTCGAACATTTCATTTCAGAAGCAAACCCATTAATCCTTTTCTTTAGCCAGCTTCTATTCCTCAGATTAGAGCTTTGTTCAAGATCTTCCTCAATAAATCATGTCATATTTACCTTGTTGCAGGACAATGACATGATGCTCAAAATCATTATAAGGCTGATTCTTGGATTGTGGAGACAATCAATTGTTTCTACCATCTTAAAGGGGACTTATTATGCAAAAATCAGTTTTATAAGGGGTTTAAACCTAGTAGTGTGGTAAGAGTGTGCTAATATATCCAGCGTTTAATGGTAACAATTAATTAATTCTATTTGTTATAATCACACTTGATAAAACTAGTCTGCAGAAACACTTTGATTGACATTCTCTCTTTGTACGTGTCATCAGAGGGGGAAAGCCCCGCCCATTAGTGACGATCTCTCCCTCATTAATATAAACAGCCTTGAGTGAGAAGCAGCCATCTGCCATACATCTAGAGTCTCTATTCAGTGTATGTTAAAGCTGAATAGATTTTGAGCAGTGTTAAGATGTGATTTAGTCCATGAAAATATGGTTTTGAATGACTCATTTCAAACCCTTTAATATATTTTTAAAAGAATTTACCATGTGCAAGTCATGTAGTGAGATTCACTATAATAAATAAAAAGGATATTTGTGACATATTTCTTATTTATAGCAACATATATTGTACTTTTTACCATATACTTTTAGTTTTTTGTTTTAAAAGTAAATAATTCAAGATGATACAGTGTGCATGCCTACATTGTATTGCTTTTTACTTACACTTTTACATCTCCCATTGTATTTTATTGAATATTTAACTTTGAAAAATATCTCAGGATTTGATTTAGTATATGTGCCATTGAGTCACTACTAAGAGTTGTCGTTCCTGGCGTGATAATCTACTTAGGACAGTTTGCAAGTGAGTGAGTTAAGTGAATGACTAAATAAGTGGAACACGACTGAATCAATGTTGAGCCCAAGCTGCCGCATCACCTACTCCTGTGAGCCTGTGCAGAAAATGAGAAAAACCCTTCAGGACTCGTCCAAATTACCATGAAATTATCTATATGCTCTATTTTAACGATCTAGGCACAGAGTCTAAAGAGCATGGCACAAAAGCATTAACGGTCCGATCATACACCCGGCGCATAAAGGCGCAAGACGTGTTTGCCCCAACGTGTTGCTCTTTTCAGACCAACGTAACCCTAATTTTCCCATTTTGCGCAACGTTGTTTAAATAGTAAATCCATTTGCACCACTTTGTGGACTCATGGGTGTGCTGGTCTAGAAAAGAGGTGTGTCAAGTTGCATTGTTGGCCCGTTGCTCTTTTGAAGAACTAAAATAGACTGTGGAATAGACCAGCTGAGAGCAGGTCTAAAGTCCAGCGCAGAGCACGTTAGTTGTGCACCTCGCTTAAACATTGCTTAATACACACAGGATGTACAGCAATACGCAAATATCTTTATAAATGAAAAAAAAAATTCAAAAATGATTATATTCCACATAAATATAAAAACCACTGCCTCCATGCTTTCTTCACCTCGGGGGCTTTTGCAGTTTATTCACGACAACTTGTTTTTGTATAATGTTATTATTATTATTATTATTATTATTATTATTATTATTATTTATTATATTCATATTTATATTTGTTTTATTAAAAACAAGCTTAGATTTGTCCACCTGTCAGGTTTTGGACCATAAGGTGCATAGCATGTGTTTTTGGATATAACTCAGTTTTTTGACCACACTTCATTATTATTGTTTATTTATACGTTTGCTGGAAATTAGAACTGAATTTAGAAATAATTTTGAAGCAAATCTTTGCGTTTAACAAACACAATGAATTATGTAGGCTAATGGATGTCTGTGCGTACAACACCTTTCCTTATCCACGAAAGAGAGAAAGAGAAAGTAAAAGGAAAGGCCGATTAGAGGAGGCTCATTCTATATCCTCGTGCTGCAGAGGGTCTGTTTAACTGTTTTATGGCTAGCGAAGGGTTTAGTTTTTCCACGTACAAAGTCCACCATGTAAATAGCAAATGGGCCATAGCGCAAGGCAACTGACTCTTAAAGGGAATGGGAGATGATACTGCTTGGTTTATGCTCAAAACACTTCCATAACTCATTAAGAGAATGAGCTCAACCCTGTTAGACCATGCGCTGCGACGCAGATCGTATTTTTCCGTCCTTAAAATAGCAAAAGTGGATTCGGACATGCCCTTAGTGCTTTTGTGCCATGCGCTTTAGACTTTACGCCTAGATCATTAAAATAGAGCCCTAAGAGTGTGTCCGAATCCACTTTTGCTCTTTTAAGGACAGAAAAATATGGTTTGCTCCGTGGCGCATGGTCTAACAGGGTTGTGCTTATTCTCTTATTGAGTCATGGTTGTGTTTTGAGCATAACGTGCATTAAAACAATCTCTGTCTCATCTCCCATTCCCTTTAAGAGTCAGCTGAGTCACGCCATGGCGCATTTGCTATTTACATGCAGACTTTGTGGAAAAGTGGAAACTGAAAGGAAAAACTGAACATTTTTCTAGCAGGAAAACAGTTAAACAGACCATCTGTAGGGCAGAGATAAAGAATGAGCCTTCTCCATTCAGCCTTTTAATTTTCTCTTTACTCCTTTCGTGGATAAGGAAACGATGTTGTACACACTCAACTGATTTGTTAAGCTCAAAGATTTGTTTCAAAACTATTTCTATTTACGTATTGCTGTACATCCTGTGTGTATTAAGCAATGTGTACGCCTTTAGGGCGCACAACTAACGTACTTTGCGCTGGATTTTAGAGCAGCTTTCAGCTGGTCAATTGCACAGTCTATTTTAATTCCTCAAAATAGCAACGTGCCAACAATGCGCCTTGACACACCTCTTTTCTAGACCAGCACATCCATGAGTCCACAAAGCGGCGCAAATGAATTTACTATTTAAGTGAAGTTTATTTATAAACTAATTTCGAGAGGATCACGTGATTATGATTGAACACGGCTGGTTACGCATTAACCACGCATGACCAACCAATCAGACGATCCCTAACCCACTATAAAGAGCCAGGGTTTCTTACTACAGTCATCTTCGATTTGAAGAATCCCCCCCCCCCTTCCACCCCTACTCCTCCTCCTTCCTAGATGGGTGACACGGTGGCCCAGCGCTTAGCGCTGTTGCCTCACAGCAAGAATGTCAATGGTTCCAGGCTTTACCAAACCAGCGGGCATTTCTGTGTGGAGTTTGCACGTTCTCCCCATGCTCACGTGGGTTTCCCCCGGGTTCTCCGGTTTCCTCCCACCGATTAAAAACATGCAACCTAAGTTATTGACTAATCAACACTATAGACTTGCTCCCTACCTAGTATCTATCTCGTTAAAGAGAACTACTATCTGCTCTTCAATCACTACGACAGGGGAGTTCTCGAGATCTACCTGAGCTCAAAGCTCCCCTCTCGCCCTGCAAACGGGAGGGAGCCCAGGGCTCAAGGACCTTTTGGGCTCAGGGCTCTCTCCCGGGACAGCATGCCAAACTTGCTTTATAATCAATCATCAGCTAAGTGTGAACTCTTGAAACAATAAGGTGCAAAACGTGAAAATTAGGGTTGCACTAGTTTGAAAATTGCAAAAAATCGCGCCAAACCGTCTTGCGCCAGGTGTATGATAGGACCCTGAGTCTTACATATTTGAAAGCACAAATTGTTTTTCTGTTGTGTGTATATTATGTAAAGTGTGTTGATGGGAATTACTGAATGATTGATTTTTTTAGTTGACAAATGGTTATTTAGGATTTTTTCTAGGATTATTATTCTTTGTATGAATCCATTGTACTCGAGCTGAGCTTTCGATATTGTGACATTTTGAATGGGTTTTAATATGAGACATAAGCCAAATATGCAACCACTG
Source organism: Danio kyathit (assembly GCA_903798195.1). Lineage (NCBI taxonomy): Eukaryota > Metazoa > Chordata > Actinopteri > Cypriniformes > Danionidae > Danio > Danio kyathit. The sequence continues at coordinate 61,995,972 of LR812526.1, forward strand.
AAATCAAAACACAAAATCAGAAACGATATGCTAGATCTGATCATAGTTTATTATTACACAGTAAAAGACACATAGTTGATGTATTTGTATCTCTCTTTTTTTTTTTTTGACCTGTCAGCACAGAAAGAATACCCAGACATATACACAGAGAAATATATGTATATGGGTTTAGTGTAAAGTGCAAATCAATCACAAATTTCCATCACGTGTAACATTAGGGACCCCCGAAAAAATGCCTTGAGTAAGATGCCTTGCAAAACAATCTTTTCCTATTTTGGTTTCATGTATTGAAAGAGCGAGAGAGATATTCAAAATAAAAAGAAACATTAAATCATCTGAACATAAACAGGAATATGAGCGATATATAAGTGTTTTCAAGTTTTGAGAGGAGAGAGTACCATACAGTTTAATGGCTTGTGTAGCCTATAGTCCTCAGGGCCCTGGATCAAAGATAGAAATCACCAGCTTTTGGTGAATCAGAAACAGCGGAGGATCTGCACGTAGACAGATCGCTTCGGTTGTAGTGCATTCTGATCTCTCTGTTATGATGCTAAATGATAATATTAACTAAGTGCTAAAACTAACTTTGACAATATGATCACACAGAACGTCGATTTCCCAATCACTCCCACTCTACATTCGACACTATTTCTAGAATGCAGGCAAAAAAGGTTCAAATTCAATACTAAATTTACACTGTAAAAAAAAAAACTAAGTTGATTTCACTTAAAATTGTAAAGCAACTTACACTAAAAAAATAACTTGTTCAAACTACTTATTAAAAATGAGTTGAAACAACAGGATTCTTAGGTTTTTATGTTCAATCTAATTAAATTTGTAAAAACAATTACATTAAATTAATATATTTGTGTTGGGACAACATAAAAGAATTACAATTAAATGCATTTACTACATTTTTTAAGGCAAGTGGTTGCAAACAATTTATACAGGCTGATTTTAAACAAACAAATGAAGTTGAACATTACTAAATTTAATTAGTTTAAATTCAGCCCATTTAAATTGTTTGCAACCACTTACCTTAAAAAATTTGTATATCCAATGTATCATTTTATTCCAACATAGGCTCATTCTGAAAACGTAGCCCTATATACATTTCTGGAGATATATATCTATATCTATATATCAGAGCAAGCTGAACTGGCGCTCTAGGCAAACAACGATCATGCCGCCCTCAACCTGAAAGGGAAAACGGAAGTGACCAATTAAGCGAAGTGAAGACCAGGGTGGGTTAGGGGTTGTTGGGGAGGGGGTGGGGGCGGGTTGACGCGGACGAAAGTGAAGACCAGGGGTTTGGTGTCACAAATTAAAAAGTAAGGACCAGGACACACACACACACACACATTTACGCGAGAAAAGCAGGCGTGAATGGCACTCGCAAGAGAAATTTGAGATCTCAAAAAGCGTACACAGCGTCCTCTGGTGGATTCACGAAAACAAAAACGTTCCTCCTGGGACGTATTTGGCGCTCTCCAGAAATGTATACAGGGGTACGTAATCAGAATGAGCCTGGGTTGATTTTTTTCATTGCAGAGCTTTTTGAGTTGACTGTACTTGGGTTAAAAGTTGAGTTAAAAAAAGTTGGTTGCCTTACAATTTTTTAATTTTTCTTTACAGTGTAGAAATCTAGATGTTTCCTTGAGGCAGTGGTTATATAAACTTTAAATTTGGCAACAAGAAGGGTCAGTCTTCAAGCTCGAGCTAATCCACTGTAAATCGCGATAAGGACACAATGCTGTTCAAGTTCAAATGGGCTGCGTGAAACTTTCAGCGCTGTCTTTGGCGCTGAAATACAGACATTTGATAAAATATACATTCTCTGAAGTGTACAAAATCCATCACATTTGTGAAAATCTTCTGAATCACAACGATGAGCTACTTAAAAAAAGGGAACAAAAAGAGGGACATTTCCACAGCAGTCTAACAAATGCAATGTAATAATTTAACAAAATAACACACATTCACACTGATATTACACTCCTGAACAGCTTCAGCTAAAAAAAAAACTCGAATGCTACTTGAGAGTAGGTTTAAAAAAAAAAAAACATGAAATGAAATGTCTGCTGTTTCTCTGGAGATGATACACGGACACCTTGTTGCTGAGATACCAGAACTGCGGTTGAAAAATGATAATGCATAATTGAGTTTCTGGTTCTTTAGTTTGAAAGTGCTCATTGTGATTCGTGAATGTTGGACAGGATCGATGGGGTTTTAATAGCTTTAGCATAACACAGTGGGGTGGGAAAACGGTTTTAGCAGCTTAGTTTGGTACAGGTACTTCCTTGGTGTTTAACAGATTGCCATATCATACCATATTTGTCGAACAAAAACAAAATCATCCTCACTCCTGCCACCACATACAGCAGCTATTCTGGTGTTTCTGAGCTGATTATGCTTCAATGCCCTTTTATAGTGATCCTAAGAGACGGAAAGTGCATATATTATTATAAATACACACATACACAAACAGAGAACTGAATTTTGGCCAGAAACAATAAGGGCAGATAAATAAAAAAATCAGGGAAAGCTAAAGGAAAACTGGGGTCTGATTTCAGGGGTATATAAGAAATAAAGGGGAGACACTTTAGTTGGGGCTGATTCTCACTATTAACTTGTTGCTTATCAGCATGCATATCATTACTGTTTATTAGTACTTATAAAGTACATATTCTGCATGATCTTAATATACATCCCTAACCCGACCCAACTACTACCTTATTACCTATTGATAAGCGGAGAATTAGGAGTTTATTGAAGCAAAACTCAATTGTTTGTTAGTAGCGAGAATTGAACTTTAATTTAATAAAGCGTGACCCCAGCCTCCCCCCAAAAAAAGCTACTGCCTGGGTCTCAAAACGTTAACAGCCCCATTTTCGTGTAGGGCTCAGTAGTGTGGGTTTTTAGTTTGAAACCTTTCTAGCGATTATTGCATAGTTTGGTGAATTACTTATAGATTTTCAGATCATTTGGTTTAAGAAAAAACAGTCTTTCTGCCCCTCATCTCGTTACTCTTTGGGTTCAATTCAATCAAACTGCTGGATTATCACCACAGGCCCATTGTAATTCAATTCGTTTAAAGGGGTGGTCCACTATGATATCATATTTTTAATTTTAGTTGATGTGTAATGTAGCTGTGTGAACATAAACAACATCTCTGAATGTAAGACGCTCAAAGTTCAATGCAAAGGGATACATTGGCTTTTACAGAGTAAGCTTAGCAAAGCCTATAGAGCGAACAAAGTTTGGGGACTACAAAAAATATATCTGGGTTTGTGAGATTACAAATGCTTCAGGTTACCCGAGCAGCAAAGGGGCGTGGCCAGAGGAGCTGTAATGCTATAGCAGACAAATCTAAAATGGCGTCCAAACGCTGCTATTTTCACAGAGCTTGTTTTGTTTTTGTATTTGGGCTTCTAAAGGACACGACACAAAGAGAGAAGTGCTTACAGTTTAATTTTAATTATGTTCCAGAGAATTATAAAAAATATATAGCTAGCATTTGACAAAGGAGAACTTCCAGAATCTCTTCCAGTTCAGTGTTGGATTCAGCTAAACTCCTCAAAGATGGAGCAGCTCCAACCATAACAGACGAAGCGGTGAATTGTGAGCCACAACCTGTAAGTATTTTTATTTGTTATAATTGATCTATTACATGCACAGTTTCTAGCGTTAACGGAATTCTGTAGCAAGGATGTAAACAAGGATGCAAACAATGGGGAAATGCTGCTTGGCAGCATTACAAATTTAGCTAATAATTCATATTTATCCGTCAAAGCGCTGTAAACACCCACAATCTTTAGCAGCGCTGCAGTGTCTCTCTATGCGGCTGCTTTCCCCTACGTTCTACATCTCAAATAACGAACTCGCAAGAGATATGTGAATGTTTCATATTATTTACACACACTTATAACCCGAATATATGTGAAAGACGCTTGTCAGATTTTATTTTAGAGAGCAGGTGTGAGGTTCAGCTGTGTCCTCTTCATATTCTGTCTGATTCAGGCTCAAACTGATACGGCTAACAGCTACTCTGACTCACAGTATTTACACAGCAGAGGCACAGCGCGTGCTAGTAGAGGCGTGTTGCTTTTCCTGGTGACGTGGAGCCAATCTGCAAATCACAGCGCATTATGTTAGCTGACCAATCAGAGCCTTTTGAAGGCGGGCCTTTTGGAGGAACTAGAAAACATGACAGTTTTCATGTTAGCCGAATAGCTGTATATAATCAAAGTAAGATATATGAAAACATAACGTGATTTTCTATAAGTGAAGCATGAGCACACATTGCTTTGCATCTTATAAACACAACCAGGCCATAAAAATACACTTTGGACCACCCCTTTAACCTTGCGTCTGTCTTTTACACGTATATCAGGGGATGCAGATGGGTCGTTTTAATGGTTAAATCACTTTATTTTTGAATGTGACTAGTCAAAAAGTGGTTTTGCGGTAGTTTGATTGGATTTGGCCCTCACTTCTCAGACCTCCCCAAGCCAAACCCTGCCAACGCTAATCTGAACTTCCCCAAGAAGCACTTATTAAGAGATCCTCCCCCATTCACCCTGGACTAAAATAGGCCTTTCGGAAACATTGTATATTGCATAGTGTCGAGAATGGCTCCGGAAAACACTTTGCAGTGACTGCCCCAAATTAACCGCTTGGCGTTAACCGTGTGCTTTGCCTTCAAAGACGATGACTCTGTTAAAGCTAGCGATAAACTCTTTATAGCTGATTAACCCTGAATGTGTACACAGCATGTGGCAATGCTCGATAAAACTTTTGACAAAGTTTGCATTATAGTGGTCCCATATAACATTCTCCTGACTCAAATGACCAGCGTGTTCCCCCATGACCAGCACAGAGTCATTACATGGGTCTTGTACAGTCAACTAAGAATGACTACTAAATAAAGCGATACGATTAAATAAATTTCAAATCAAAACGGAGGCTTAAGTAATTCAAAAAAGCAGCCGATGCTTGCTGAACAAACTAATATTGCCCACAGAAATGTAATAAAATAAACATTTAAATAATATAGTAAGAAAATAAATATTAATAAGTCATTTTAAATAGACATATTTGTTTTTTCTCTTCTCAGCAACGCTAGGAACAGCATGCCTGAACTCACTTCTGCATGTCATATTCACCAGGGAGTCATTTGTTCATCCAATAAGTTGGCCAAAAAAAGATGTGTTTATATGTAGCGCTAATAATGCGCTCAGGGCTTCCAATTGAATTTCCTCTTGGAGTTTATTTGTACTGCGCTACTTGAAGAGATAATAAGTAGAGGGAGAGAGAAAGACGATCCAAGAGGCTAGAGAAAATGTTTTCTAACAGTGGGGGGAAATAAAAAAAAAAAAAGCCGAAGGGATCTGAAGAGAAGACATCCGTCCCTTCCTGTGCTCATAAACAACGATTGGTCGTCCAGTGTGTGGATGGCTGACATCTACTGTTGCTGTACTCGACGGTTTTTTTGGTATCTGATGAATTCCTGCACATAGATTTTTAAAGATAGCTCTCGCCAAATGGGAGAGTTTCACAAAAAGGCTAGTGGCAATTTGAGATAAACAGCTAAAGTAGTAGTAAAATATCTGTTAATAAATAAATAGTACACTCTTATCTGCTTTTTTTTTTCTCTATAACACATGCCGACTATTTCACATCAACGCTAGGTTCAGTTTATATACACATACATTTTCTTTGCTGTAATCTCTGTAAGATATATTTCATATACAAATGGCTATTTGTTGTTGTTTTTTTCGTTTTAAATATATTTACCTTTCATGTCTAGAGATATTTTCAAGGAAATAAGTCTATCTAAGAGCTCTCTATATTATGGCCTCCGATTGGATTCCTCCATGACTTTCAGTCTGGAAATCAGGCCGATTTCTTCCCCTGATAATACATTAAATTCATTTGAATATGAAGTGATAAACATAGAATTTGACATTCGAGATGTTTTCGCACTGGTGCATGCCTTTTTTTTCCAGTTGAGAAGGAATGTGTCCCTGTATAGCTTGAGAAAATAAACCACTGTTTTGTTTTGCTTTTTTTTTTCTTTCGATTTGCGCTTATGTATGTGTGCTTGATGGCAAAGTTCGAACTGCTCTGAAGTTAAGAGCTGTCACCGATGTTGCGTTTCTTGCCAAAGAGATTGGAGGCATCTCTGTTGCGTAGATTTGGCTGGTTCTTGTATCCGTTGGGACTGACGGACCACCGCCACCCACCACGCGTCTCCATTCCAGTAGGTACCGCAGCAGACGGACACGGCTTGTTCTGCAGTAGTTGGAAGAGAATGGTGATCTCGGGCCCTAATCGGGTCAACAGATTTGCCCTCACCAGGTCCACCGTCTCATCGTCACACTCCATCAAACTCTGCAGTAGTTTCCCATAAAACCTGCGGCGAGACAGAGAAGACTCACACTGAGCTGGTGTGTCCACAAATTAGTGCATTGAAGCTGCAGAGAATGCTTCAAATGCTTAGTGAATTCAAAGCAAAAACCCTGATTAAATTGATATAGATACCCCTCACAAATCTCTCATTTAGATTCATACTTTCTATAAGACGATTTACAATATTATATTTGTGCATATACATTCGATTAGTCACTATAGAAGCCAAATCCGGAGCTAATCTATCAAAGTAACTTATGATAATGATCCAAAATTAGTACACCCAAATGTATATGTTAGGGAAAGATATATAAAAAAGAGCAAAATTCAAGAGAAACAAACAATTTATAAAATGTTGTTGATTTTTTTTTCTCCAATATTTCACATGAATTTAAATGTATTATCTTTCTATTTCTAAAGATGTTCGGTGACTAAAATATCAGTTTAATAAATATATCTATAAAATCTGTTTTGTTCAAATGCACCAAAATATATTACCTACACTCACCGGCCACATTATTAGGTACACCTAACTACTACCGGGTTGGACCTTCTTTTGCCTTCAGAACTGCCTTATCCTCCGTGGCATAGATTCAACAAGGTACTGGAAATATTCCTCAGAGAATCTGGTCCATATTGGCATGATAGCGTCTCGCAGTTGCTGCAGATTTGTCAGCTGCACATCCATGACGTGAATCTCCCATTCCACATCCCAAAGGTGCTCCATTGGATTGAGATCTGGTGACTGGGGAGGCCATTTAAGTACAGTGAACTTATTGTTATGTTCAAGAAACCAGTCTTAGATAATTCACGCTTTATGACATGTTGCGTTATCCCGCTGGAAGTAGCCATCAGAAGATGGGTACACTGTGGCCATAAAGGGATGGACATGGTCAGCAACAATACTCAGGTAGGCTGTGGCGTTGACTTGACGCTCAATTGGTACTAATTGGCCCAAAGTGTGCCAAGAAAATATCCCCCACACCCTTACACCACCACCAGCCTGAACCGTTGATAGGGCAGGATGGATCCATGCTTTCATGTTGTTGAAGCCAAATTCTGACCCTACCATCCGAATGCCGCAACAGAAATCGAGACTCATCAGACCAGGCAACGCTTTTCCAATCTTCTATTGTCCAATTTTGGTGAGCCTGTGCAAATCGTAGCCTCAGTTTCCTGTTCTTAGCTGACAGGAGTGTTGTGGTCTTCTGCTGCTGTAGCCCATCCGCCTCAAGGTTGGATGTGTTGTGCGTTCAGAGATGCTCTTCCGCACACCTCAGTTGTAACGAGTGGTTATCTGAGTTACTGTTGCCTTTCTATCAGCTGGAACCAGTCTGGCCATTCTCCTCTGACCTCTGGCATCAACAAGGCATTTGTGCCCACAGAACTGCCGCTCACTGGATATTTTCTCTTTTTCAGACCATTCTCTGTAAACCCTAGAGATGGTTGTGTATGAAAATTCCAGTAGATCAGCAATTTCTGAAATACTCAGACCAGCCTGTCTGACACTTAAATCACCTTTCTTCCCCATTCTGATGCTCTATTTGAACTGTAGCAGGCCGTTCAAATATGCCACAAATGCATTGAGTAGCTGCCATGTGATTGGCTGATTAGAAATTATCATTAATGAGCAGTTGGAAAGGTGTACCTAATAAAGTGGCCGGTGAGTATGTATTCACTGAGAAATGAATCATTTTCAAAATGGGGTGTACTCATTTATGTTGAGCATTGTCAATTGTAAGCAAGCTAGTAATTTTGATGTGTTTTCTTTTATTTTGTAGTCTAGTCAAGTCTTTCATGTTCATAGTTTGTTTTCTGTAATGTGCTCAGTTATGTGTCTTATGTTCTAATTGGTTTAAGTCATGTCTCATTTCCCATTGGTGGAGTCGTTGTCATGTGATCCCTAGCATTCAGTTTACACCTTCCTCATGTTGCCTTTGTTCCTAGTAGTGATGGGAGAAAGCTTTTTAAAGCTTTGAATTTATCGATTCAATTAGATCGATTCATTTTGTTTCATTGATTGATTGTTCCAGCCCTAATCAGAACACAACATACACACAATTGAGCACATGGCAGGAAACAAATGAGGAACAGCAAAACAAGACTTGACTAGACTACAAAATAAAATATATAACATCCAAAAACACATGCTACACCACATATCTGTATGCAAGCACAATGCCCAAGCACATGTAGTGTTTCTTTTGCATGAAAGAATCCACCTACCTCTTTACATCTAGTGCATTGACTATTTGTGTATGTATACTACAAGATGTAATATTTTTATTCCGTCTTACCTGTTGGGAAAGTGGCTTGGCAGCTTAGCCACCTCTGCAATGGCCTCTGGGTTTGATTTGGCCACTGTACAAATGTCCAACTTGCTGTAACACTCCTCTTGAACTTCTGAAATCATCCTCTGGAAGGTGGAGCACCGTCTCACTGTCAGAAATATCTTGGAAGTGATGCCATTGGCGATACACTTCAAGCTTTCTTTCACAAAAGCCTTGCCCTGTAAAATCAACAGGAAACCATATAGTTCAGACTTGCTTGAATTGCTGTTAATTGTTCAAACTAGTACTTTTTTAAAGGGTCTCTCTCCCCAGTAATGGTTTTACATCCTTGCAAGGACTAATTCCCTTTTCGTTTTACATCATTTCCACTGCCATGGTTTCACCTTTCTGAGACCTTACTCTGCTCTGATTGGTCAGATTACTATGTGTTGTAATTGGCCTACTGCTAACAGTGAGTGTCAGAAACCAATTGGAAATTTAGCAAATTTGTTACAAATTGATATAGACTTGAACAAGAAGTTAGGCTGGACTTAATGACGACTTGGTCATCTGTTGAACTGCATCCCAATCATCACAAACACTGCAGAAGACCTATTGGAGCCCGCATAGACCCAAGATTCTCACAGAAATCAGTTAAGTTTTGGTGAAGGAACATTCAGTATGGGGGTGTGCAAGGATCTGAAGAGTGGATGGCAACATCAACAGCCTGAGGTAGTGACAAGACTTTTGTCTAACCAAAGTCAGACCTTACTGTCCTAATTAAATAATTATAAATAAAGCCATGATCATATAAGCATAATCTAGAGGCCTTTGCCTTTCATATAAGCCACTTCTGATACCAAATGATCAACTAGAAGTTATTATTTGCTGTTCCTAAAACTTGGATAGGCGACAAGACTTTTGTCAGGTAGTGTACAGAGCACCAGTCAATTACAACTGCAGTTATGAATCAATCTGTAATAAAAACTGAAATAAACAACCCATTCACAGCTATAGTCCAATCTCAGTGGAATTGAGCATTCAACATTCATTTGACAGGATTCATCCAATCCTGTTGTTTCTTAGGTTCTTCCTGTCTGCTGAATAGGCGCCTTTTGAATAGGATATTGTGTGTCCATTGGTGAACTGATATATCTCTATTGTACTTCGACGTCAACTGTATACAAATGTACATACCTGAGTGTCAAATTTAGCAGCACTGTAGAGAAAGGACTTGCAGATGTCGTGCATGCCATCTGTGTCACACGTTGAGTTTTCGAGACAGGCAAAGGCACCACAGCCCACTTGGAGCGCACTGTTCAAGCACCGCGCCACATCCGCTGTGGAAAAAGAAAATCCCAGTTAGATATTACTTGAACACTTTAAGAACCTGAGAGCATTCTTGAACACATTTCTCCTCATTGTGTTGTATTGTCAGTAGAGGTTGACATTTTTTCAGGAGTCCCACAGGTCACAGGAATCCCACGGGAATCCCAAGGGATGGGAAACAAAATCACTATTAATCACATGATTGGGGAAAAAATGTCAGCGGAACTGGGCAAGATCAGGAATCATACTTACTTACTTGTACTACCAGTGCCGTTTATATCGAAGTAGATATTTAGCACCACCATGTTGGTGTTTGTAACATCAAAATTTTATGAGGTGGGTCGTTAGCCCAACGCTCAACCCCCAACCTGGAGAACCAGGATATGCACACATACACTAGGGACAATTTAGCTTACCCTATTCACCTATAGCTCATGTCTTTGGACTTGTGGGGGAAACCGGAGCACCCGGAGGAAACCCACACCAACACGAGAAGAACATGCAAACTCCACACAGAAATGCCAACTGACCCAGCGACCTTCTTGCTGTGGGGCGACAGTGCTACCCACTGCGCCACCTGATCAGAAATCATACCTAACTTTATACAAAAATATACCTTTTATTTACTAATTCACATACTTTTTTTATTTTTTGCTCTGTCTTTTCATTTTCTCCTCCTGTTTGCTTGTATGGTAGATGTGAACGATGGACCGTTTGGTGAAAGTAACATGTGGTATTTAATTTGTCATTAAAAATAAGGATAACAATGTTTGTTGCCTAAAGTTTGACAAACAGAAACTTGACAGAACCTACAATTATTCCAACCCTAAATCTACCTGTTACAAAAAGCTGTTGTTGTGTTTTATTAACGTGTACACCTACTGCACTCCAACCTGATACCTACACCTTACAGTAAGAAATATTAATGTCAACAAAGATTGTATGGATTTTTAAGTTCTCAATAGCCACAACTGTAACCCTTCTAGTACTAACCTACAGTACTTGTGGAATAAGTTGGAGGTCTCCAAGCTGCAGCGATGTAATGTGATGTGTATTTATATAGCGCGTTTATAATGTGTACAGCCAAAGCACTTTGCAATCATGAGGGGGGTCTCTTCACACGACCCCCAGTGTTCAGCATCCACTTGGATGATGCGACGGCAGCCACAGGACAACTGCGCCAGTGCGCTCACCACACACCAGCTATAGGTGAAGTGATAGAGTCAATTCAGTGGATGGGGATGATTGGGAAGCCATGATTGGTAAGGGTAGAGAGAATTTGGCCAGGACACCGGGGTTACACCCCTACTCTTTACGAGAAGTGATTTTTAATGACCACAGAGAGTCAGGACATTGGTTAAACGTCTCATCCAAAAGATATATATTTGACCCAGGGACACCACTTCATGACAATGGTGTACCCTGGTAAGTGGGTACTTTCAGCAGATTAATGCTCATTCACACACTGTAGATTGTTCAGGAGTGTTTTAAAGGAGATGATCAAATGTTCAAGCTGTGGCCTTGCACCTACTGTACAGCTAATCAACTGTGGCATGTTCAGAACAAACACATTTGATCCATGTTGGATCCACCTTGCAACCTACAGGACTTAAATGATCTGCTGTTAACATCTTGGTACGAGATGCCATTGGACACCTTCTGGGATCTTGTCTGGAAGTCTATTGCATTAGAGGGTCAATACAGTTATGGCAGCCCGCAGAAAACCAAAATTTGTAGGTGTGTCTGTTTTTTTTGTTGTTGTCTAGTGCAGTAGCAGTATCAGTAGTAGAAGAAGAGTAGTAGTCTTGCACAAACTAGTTAACTGGTTGATTTTGAATGCTCTGACATAATGCTCTTTGATTGATGTTGACTAGTTATGCTTTGCAGATCATGTGATTTTGACATGAACAACTTGATGTCAAAATTAATTCACAAAAACAACCAAACTCATCAAAAATGTCTATTGACTACCTTAATGTCAAAATGTCTAACATTGACGTCAATGGTCAAAAGGGAATCAACGTGTGCATGAATAATGGAAGTCAAAGTCGATTAGCATTTTTAATGTCATGCTTCTTCCTTGATGTCAGTTTGTTGTTGTTTTGACATCACCTTGATGAACGATGGATGTTTATGACAGCTTCATTGTGGCTACTTACCCAGGTCTACAATTCTGGAGAGCATGAATTATGTAGCCAGAGGTACGTCTGGCTGCATTTCATCTTTAAAACGAAAGCTACGCTGAGGTAGGACGCTGCCAATGGCTGTAAATTTTAGTGCTACCAGCTGACCGCTTACCTCAGTACAAACGGCTTTTCCGGTGTTACCAATTTGCCCCATAGCTTGCCGCGTACATTGGCGGACTTGGAAGGTGTAGCGGAGTTGACCGTGACGAGTCCGGTGAAGAAAGGTTCCAGAAACCAGACAGAACAAAACCAAAAAATGAATAAATAAATAAATAAATAAATAAATAAATAAATAAATAAAATAAAATAAAATAAAATAAAATAAAATAAAATAAAAAATAAAATAAAATAAAATAAAATAAAAAATAATTAAATAAAAAAATAAAAAAATTAAAAAATAAATAAATAAAATAAAAAATAATTAAATAAATAAATAAATAAACAAACAACAAGCTGAAAACGTGGTGAAATAACACTGTCGCGTCTGCTGTTTTTTTTCTAGATTGCTTTTGAAAGCACTATCCGTTGGGTTTAGGGAAGGGGGTGGGTGGGTCAGCAAGTCAGTCTGAGTCAGTCATTCGACAGCAAGCTGGCCTGGTCGGCTAAAGTATATATTGTGCCCTCTGGTGGATTTATGCAAGAAGAGGACACGTGAGAGGAACTTGTGATCATCAAAAAGTGCACACAGCGGCCTCTGGTGGATTTGCGAAAACAAAAACTGCGAGTAGACGTACCTAAGGTTACGTATTTCGCTGTGCACAGAAATGTAGATCTGGGTATGTATCCGCAATGAGCCTGGATTGATCGTTACACTCTACAGCCTATTTTAAAAAGAAGTGTCAAGTTAAAACATACAGTGATGTTCATCAATGTCAGTCCCAAAGCAGTGGACCAATCAGAAGATCTCGAAGGTGGGGCAAGCATAGCTAGCTTTCTGTTTACAATAGCAAGTTAAGGGCAAAATAGCATAGCACTCAGAAAAAAACATTCCTGAGTGCTGCCTCTTGTGTTTTTAGATGCAAAGACACATTGTGTGTGAATGTCCCATTAATCTGTGTTCCAGACACAGTCGGAGGTGGGAAATCCAGCAGTGAAATGTCCCACTTTTGACCTCAATGTGTTCCAGTCCTTTGCATGTCACAGTCGCAAAACATGTGCACATTCAATGCCATTCAATGTCTAATCGATTCAGTGTTGAACATGTTTAGCCATGTTTAGTCCTATTCCATGGACAACTTAGGTCGTACGATCTCAGAAAGGAGAGACCTGGAGAAAAGCCACAGGGTTGTGGAGGGAACAGTCTTTGGAGACACTTTGGACTCCTGTTGTGGAGGTATGGCGCAGTTATTGCTGGAACACAATCTCATGGGAAATGATTTAAGCAGAAACACATTGTGCGTAGTAGCAGTGAACTTGTGAAACCATTTAGGCAAGATAATTAATTCCTCACCTTGCTTACAAGTGAACGTGGGATCATTTAAAGGGGACACGTTCTCATTATCACCTTCCAGCCCACGGGAGGTTTAAATACCACTACGTCTGGGGGAACTGTTGGGTTTTATGTGTGACTTGGTGTGAGTTTCCATTCGGTTTTGAAATCTGGCCAAATTTCGGCTTAGGAAGACAAATAACAACAAGCTTGACTAGCCACTTGACACCTTGAAATTTATAAAAACCGAGCCAAACACTGGCGTCATTACTCCTCTCCAGACTCTGCCATCAATTTTATGGGTATTCCAGCCATTTTTTTCTGTTTTTGGAAATGTGACCCAGTGAATGAAGAATGCCCACAGCAGGCCTTGTGGTAGTCTGGTCATTCTGTGTCCTATGTTTGCCCCCGTAGTCCTGGACTAACAGAAATTCTGAGATATTTAAGACTTTTTAAGACCATTATGAATTAAATTTCAGACATAAACAGGTTTTTTTTTATAATGGCCCAGTTTGGTAAGCGAAAAAGTCTTTTATTTGACCCATCTAACAAATAAAAAAAATCTTAGCCTCATTTTAAATAATGTGTCAAAACAAGCTTTTTTCAAAATTTATTTTCTTTTTTTTTTTTTAATTACAAACTAAATATAAATACATTTACATGGACATAGGAAAATTAAGATAAGACCTACAAGACATTTTTTCAGTAAGTTTATGACTTTTTAGGGCCTAACATTTATCAATTTAAGACAATTTAAGACTTTTTAAAAGCCCGCGGACACCCTGGAAAGAGGGGTGTAGGCATGTGTGCCATGCTGTATTGGGTTCTGCTGACTGTCTCTTTTGGCATAAACCCATTGTTTCCATTACCCTTACATATAAGACAATAACATTCAGAAGGGTTAGTAAGAATGCTAAAAACACCTCCAACAGTTCTGAGCAACCCAGGCTCAATTTGATAACTTACTGCTATATACATTTCTGGAGAGCGCCAAATATGTCCCAGGAGTTATGTTTTTTTTGCGGTTTTTGTTTTCGTGAATACACCAGAGGGTGCTGTGTGCACTTTTTCAGATCTCGCATAAATCCAACAGAGACCGCTGTCGACTGACTGACTGACTAATCAACTGACCCACCCTCCTCCTCCCCTAAACCCAACCAATAGTGTTTTCAAAAGCAGCAATTGATCCATCCACCCACTTCCCTAAACCCAACCGACAGTTTTAAAAAGCAATCCAGAAAAAAAGCGCTCACCTGATTTTTACCACATTTTCAGATTTTACCACATTCTCACATTCATACCGCCCCGTAGCGTTCTTTTTAAAGATGAAATGCAGCCATCGGACTTGTGGCTACATAATTCACGATCTGCAGAAATGTATATAGGGCTACATTTTCAGAATGAGCCTATGTTGGTTCTGAGACAAGGACTTTAAGTGCTTTGCCACACAAACCCCTAACTTGCAGGCCTAGGATCCCACGCTACATCAAGGAAAAAAAACTCAAGAGTTTGAGTGTGTGGGTTTTTGTGACACATTAGGACACAAATGTGTATAATGACACTGGTATGACAAGAATATGGTGAATTATGAGGATGTTGCTGATGTCCACATATTTCAAAATTGTGTTTTTTTCAAAAGTAAAACTGCACACAGTTTCCTGTAAAGGGTTATGAGTAGGGTCATAGAAATTTTTTACAGTATAAATTATGCAAAGCTGTACAGTATAAAAACAATGAAAACCTATGGAATGTCCTCACAATTCACAAAAAAAAAACAATGTGTGTATAGGTTTACACAACACAATCTCATGACAATTCGTAACTTTTTGATTTAGTGGCTAATTCATGAATGCGTACGATCTAATTCATACAATTTAGTACGATTTGCTTGTCCCCTAATGACGCTTGGATTTAGGGGCGGGGTTAGGTGCCATGCCTCATTTTTAAAATCGTACATTTTCATACGACTGAACTCGTACGCATTAGCCACTAAACTGACAAAACATAAATAAGTTACGTTTCCTTGTGAGATCAGACTGGTTTTACAGGGACAAAACATGTATAATGACATGGGTAAGACTTAATTGTGCTCTATTATGGTGGTTTACAGAAACACACCTCTTGTCCCTGTAATTCAAAACGCCTAAAAATCAAACTTAACCCTTGATATTCAAAATTTGCCACAGGTTTCCTGTGAGGGTTGGATTTATGGGTAGGGCCGTATAATAAGCTTTTTCTACTGTATAAAATACATTACGCTTACAAAATGTCCCTGTAAACCATGTATGAGTGTGTGTCAGAGAGGCTGGTGTTGCTACACACTCACTTTACTGTATCTAATGGAAAATAGGCTGTGTGTTGGTGTGTCAATCCTCCTGGCAAAAGGCAGACTTCTGAAATAACCAGAAAACCCCCCAAATGTCATGCAGTGAATATGTCTATTGTCCATAGTAGCAGGTTAGGGCAAGAGCTCAGATATACATTCTATTAAGGCCAGTGTGCACATTAATAGAACATTCTGAGTTCAATACAAGTGAAATTACACCAACAGCACTTGATAATGGAGATTACCACAAACATATGTCTACTCATCCACATCTTTGATTTAAAAGCAATGGAAATCTGTAATCATTACAATACTTCAACAGACTGTTTATGAGATGTAAGCTATTCCGAAATTGTTTGCAATCTTTTTATAGTGTTAAATGCTATTTTATAATGTTGTTCCAAAGATTATTACATGATTGTTTTGTGGTGCAAGTTTTTGTAACACTTTCTGTGTTCATAATGAATTATAACTCTGTTTGTAATTATTTATACACCAGCAAAACACTTCCATAACTGTAGACACAACAAAACCTACACTATACTGTAATGACAGTTATAGCTATATTCACAATATGCATTACAATTTTCAATGCACATGTTCGTAACACATTATACAATAGTTTATAAGTATCAGTTTATAAGTATAAGAGTCAGTTATGATTATTTATAAAGATGCAGTCTGCAATGTTGAAATGTTATTGTTATAGTTACAAAGACTCATTAATAGTAAGTTAAAATAATTGAGCAGTCAAATAAGTGAATATCGAGTAACTAAAACCAGCAAACAGGCTAAAATCAACAAAAATGCTGTCTAGTGTGTTTAATAACAGGATTCCTCTCCAAGTGTCTCAACAGTATCTCAAACTGTGCTCAGATTCGCCAGAAAGTCAGAGATCTCAATGTGAGCTCAAACATCTTTCATCAAGCGCTTCCAAAACTAAACGATCTGAACTGCGAGATGCATTTTTATATTGTTCGTTATATTTCCATGTTCAGTCCTCGAAAGTAATTTGAGGAGAATCGTCCAAGACAAAGTTGATACTTTCAGTGGAAGACTACTTAGAGCTCTATTTAGTCTCCTAAGCTATGAAAAAGTCATAAAAATGATAAACATCTTGGGTTTAATAGCAAATGCAAATGTTCCTACACTTGTCGTTAAGCCTCGGGTCAAATGATGATGAAATGCTTCCGTGACACCTATCAGTGTTTTTGCGTGTTGACAGTTTTCCTTGTAAACACACAAGTCAAATTTGTTTTGCTTCATTTATCATTAAAATATAGCATGGTTTGGAAAAAAGCTCATGTGATCTAATATGATGTGTTCATGCTAACCTTTAGCTTTTAGAGTGTTTTAGGGGCGGTACACACCCAGCCAATGCCAAACAACTTCAATTTTGGTTCAAACTCCGGTTTAGGTTTTACTTACAGATAAAATGTCACTTAATTTAACTTAAAGGAACTGCCCCTTTTAGGGTTTGATCCTAATTGTGGCATTTTGCTGACTTTAAATTCAAATGAAATTGTGCTCTTTTCAAAAGAGGGTGAAGCTACAAGTGCCAGCATAGTGGCAGATTCAAAAACAAGACTAACGTTTTATGCTAATGAGGGAGAGATGGTCACTAATAGGCGGGGCTTTCCACCTCTGATGACAAGTATGACGAAGGAATGTCAATCAAAGTGTTTCTGCAGACTGTTTTTATCAAGTGTGATCATAAAAATTATAAATCTAAACATTTTTACCATTAGAAGCTGGTTATATTCAGACTTTTGCCACACAAATGTGTTTAAACCCCTTATAAAAGTGATTTTTGCATAATAGATCCACTTTAAAGACAGAGTTTCATTAAGTACACTTGTAAATAATAATAATAATAATAATAATAATTTGTAAATAAATGCTTTGAAATATGATTGACCTTAAATGCAAGTGTATTTATTATGAGTGGTAATCCCAGAATAAAGGCATTATTCTCTATGTGCAACCGAACCAATGCTGGTGAAAGCAATGTAGTTTAATTAAAAAGCAAACTGAGCATGAAAAAAAAACATATCCGGGCACCTCACGCACTGCTCCTGCTTGACGCTGACGCGCTGCTCTTTTCCCGGTGTAAGTGCTGGTTGTGATCATGCACGCCGAAAAAATAGCCGTGCTGCTCACGCACTGCTCATATGTTGTGAAACCGGCGTAACAGTCTTTTATGCAGAGGAGTTTTGCAAGTCGACTAAAAAAATAATATGATGGTGATGATATTTAGACCAAGCATGGCTCCTAATAGATTTTTTTGTATGAAGCAAAAAGGAGGGATGACGAGTCAGGGCGGAAGACTTAATAAACCTAAGTCTCGGCCATGAGTCTGGTCTAAGACAACACACAACGGATAATTCTATAAAACATCTTTTTTTTGTATTCTGTAGAATCGTCTATAGCAGTGGTTCTCAAACTTTTTTCACCAAGTACCACCTCAGACAAAAATTGTCTCTCCAAGTACCACCATAATAACCAGTATTGAAATACAGTAGTGTAGTAGTCTAATTAAGCAGCTGCAGCACTGCACAGTTAAAAAACGAGGCAGATTAATTCCTATTATTAAGAATATGTATTATTGTCAGCCACTTTAAACATTCTAAATAGTTTGAACATTGAACATTTGTTGAACACAAAACAAAAAACCTCATTTAAATTAAAATGTGCTTTTAAAATTGGCACTGTTCTTAAAAAGTAAAAAGAAAATTGCCGTACTTGTAAAGTATTAATGTATAGCTTATTCATCAAAACCTGGAAATGTTGCTTGGACCTGTTAAATATAGGCTATATCACATATAAGTCAGAATTATTAGCCCCCCTTTGAATTATAATTTTTTTATATATATTTTCCAAATGATGTTTAACAGAGCAAGGAAATTTTCACAGTATGTGTGATAATATTTGTTTCTTTCTGAAAAATTCTTAATTGTTTTATTTTGGCTAGAACAAAAACAGTTTTTAATTTAAGAACCATTTTAAGGTCAAAATTATTAGCCCCTTTAAGCTATTTTTCCCCCCGTTAGTCTACAGAACAAACCATCGTTATATAATTACCCTAACCTGCCTAATTAACCTAATTAACCTAGTTAAGCCTTGAAATGTCACTTTAGGCTGTATAGAAGTGTCTTGAAAAGTATCTGGTAAAATATTATTTACTGTCATCATGGCACAGATAAAACAAATCAGATATTAGAAATGAGTTAATAAAACTATTATGTTTAGAAATGTGTTTAAAAAAATCTTCTCTCCGTTAAACAGAAATTGGGGGAAAAAAATAAACAAGGGGGCTAATAATTCACTGTATGGGGGCTAATAACTGTGTATGTATGTATGTATGTATGTATATATATATATATATATATATATATATATATATATATATATATATATATATATATATATATATGTATGTATGTATGTATGTATGTATGTATGTATGTACGTACGTACGTACGTACGTACGTACGTATATATATATATATATATATATATATATATATATATATATATATATATATATATATATATATATATATAAAATTTCAATATTTTATACATTTTGCAAGTTTTTGCAAGTCCCAGTAGAGCTTTATGTCTAGCAATGCCCCTTTCTAGACAAGCAAAACTTATTGTCTTGATTTAGGAAATAATATGATAATATGGCAAAATTAAGTGAGTTTTTTCTTAAAACAAGCAAAATAATCTGCCAATGGGGTAAGAAAAATAATCTTACTTTTCTTACCCCACTGGCATTTAAGAATATTTAGATATGCAGACCAGAAACAAGACAAAAAATCTAAGCAAGAAAAGCATTTTTTTGCAGTACATTAGTCAGCGCTTCAAAATGAGTGTACTGCTTTAAAACATGATAAATGAATATTATAAATTTGGACACATTATTTCTCAAAACAAGAGAATATTTTTACTTGTCTAGGAAATGCTTCTTGATTTAAGAATTTGTAGATATTTGGACTAGAATCAAGACAAAACCTCTAGGTAAGAAAAGCATTTTTTGCAGTTCGCACACGCTAAGTTGATTTAAATCTGAACTGTATTCACTTTTTCATTCATACATTAAACTGCATCCCAGCATCACTACCAACTCAAACCTATTTAAATAAAATACAATATTCAGTATAGTAATTACAATGAATTAAACATATTTTATTATATTTTATTATAAAGATTGTCCTTTTCCAATAGAATTCAAAAGGTTAAATAAATAATTAATAATGACATTTTTATAAAACAATACACTAAATGCATTTAACATTAAACTATAATACATTTTCATTTAATTTCATACAATTTCATGTAAATTGTGCTTATTTTTAACAATAATATTTATCTAATAAGTTTCCACAAGAATATTGGTAGCGCTTTACTTTGTGGGGTGTTCATAAGACCTTTATAATCATGACATGACACATATCATGAATGTGAATGAGATGTTATGTATGCTTATAACCACTGTCATTAAATCATTTTTGTCATTCGCTCAGTTATGGTAACAACATGACATTACCAAGACAACATACAATCACCGGCCACTTTATTAGGTACACCTCAGCAGTATTGGGTTGGACCCATTTTTGCCTTCAGAACTGCCTTAATCCTTCGTGGCATAGATTCAACAAGGTACTGGAAATATTCCTCAGAGATTTTGGTCCACATTGACATGATAGCATCAAGCAGTTGCCATTTGAGTACAGTGAACTCATTATCATGTTCAAAAAACCAGTGTGAGATGATTCGCGCTTTATGACATGGCGCGTTATCCTGCTAGAAGTAGCCATCAGAAGATGGAGACACTGTGGTCATAAAGGGATGGACATGGTCAGCAACAATACTCAGGTAGGCTGTGGCGTGGACACGATGCTCAATTGGTACTAATGTACCCAAAGTGTGCCAAGAAAATATCCCCCACACCATTACACCACCACCACCAGCCTGAACCATTGATACAAGGCAGGATGATGCCAAATTCTGACCCTACCATCCAAATGTTGCAGCAGAAATCGAGACTCATCAGACCAGGCAACGTTTTTCCAATCGATCCTGTGTGAATTGTAGCCTCAGTTTCCTGTTCCTAGCATGTTTATGATTAAGATAAAGATTCATAAGTTCATAAGTAAAGACCGCTTGTGATGTACTTGTTAATGTCAAGTTGTCAAAACAGTCAATGTCATCTTCGCATTTAAAATGACATAACTGAGCAAATGACACTTAATAACAGTTGTCATAAGCATGCATATTCCCATTCAAAGTATTTTACATTGTAAAAATCTCATGACCGTCTTATAAACACCCCTTCAAGTAAATTATTTTTTAGCTAAACTGCATGACGAAGCCAAATCACACTGTGAAACTTGAAAAAAAAAAGTGAAATGACAGATTTTGCTGCTGTTATGGGAAATGTGTGTCACCAGGGCTTTTTTGTGTGTATCATCGGACTCCCCGTAGACGTCATCAGTAACTTTACAGGAGAAATAGAGATGAATCGGGCCACACAGTTAAGGGGCTGTCCCTTTACTTATACAGCACACGGCTGAGAGGAGGCATGAAATATGGGCTTGATATTGAGTTTGAAGCTTTCATAGAGCACTTATTGTACTGCAGTGGGAAAACAGGCGCGATGATTAGACATATTGTGGCTAATGAAACTTGAACACGACTTGGCCGACTCACTCTAATAATTCTGAGGGAACCGTGATGGGCTCTGACAGGTCGGGACTCATCTGAGATCCGAGAAAACGCATCAATAGACAATGCACAGTCTTGTGTTTGCTGTGAAAAAACTAAAACCTCAAGCGAGTACGTTATCAGAGCCCCTACGTACGCTTCCCGACAGGTGATATTACACTTTTCCACACAGACTAATAGGATGAATTGTCGCAATGAATAATTCATTTCTACACTTGCATAGCTACCTGTTCAGATTTCAGCTTGTGGAGTGCGTGACCCCGAATTGAACTTGTGGCCCTTGTGTTTCACATGCCAGACTCTGCAAGACTTTGCAGATTTGGAGAACACTGCCTTAATTTGACTGACTTTCAGTATGCATATCGAGTAGGACATTCAACAGGAACAGCATTAACACAAATAAATGATGATTGTTTAGTACAGATTGATGATAATAATTTAAAAGGAACAGTATTGTTGGATTTGAGCTCTTTTTTTGATGTACTGGATCATAAATTATTGCTTGAAAAATTTAAATGTTATAAATTTACTTCTCAAACTGTGCATTGGTTTAAAAGTTATCTGACTAGTAGGAGGCAATGTGTATTTTATAATGGAAGTTATTCGGAAGTGAAAGAGTTGCAATGTGGTGTGCCCCAAGGAAGTTGTTTAGGACCATTGTTATTTTCTATTTTTACCAATGATCTTCCTTTGGTTTTAAAGCATGCAAGGGCAGTTATGTATATGATACAACATTACAGGGAGTGCAGAATTATTAGGCAACTTGTATTTTTGAGGATTCATTTTATTATTGAACAACAACCATGTTCTCAATGAACCCAAAAAACTCATTAATATCAAAGCTGAATATTTTTGGAAGTAGTTTTTAGTTTGTTTTTAGTTTTAGCCGTTTTAGGAGGATATCTGTGTGTGCAGGTGACTATTACTGTGCAGAATTATTAGGCAACTTAACAAAAAACAAATATATACCCATTTCAATTATTTATTTTCACCAGTGACACCAATATAACATCTCAACATTCACAAATATACATTTCTGACATTCAAAAAAAATCAGTGACCAATATAGCCACCTTTCTTTGCAAGGACACTCAAAAGCCTGCTATCCATGGATTCTGTCAGTGTTTTGATCTGTTCACCATCAACATTGCGTGCAGCAGCAACCACAGCCTCCCAGACACTGTTCAGAGAGGTGTACTGTTTTCCCTCCTTGTAAATCTCACATTTGATGATGGACCACAGGTTCTCTATGGGGTTCAAATCAGGTGAACAAGGAGGCCATGTCATTGGTTTTTCTTCTTTTAGACCCTTTCTTGCCAGCCACGCTGTGGAGTACTTGGACGCGTGTGATGGAGCATTGTGCTGCATGAAAATCATGTTTTTCTTGAAGGATGCAGACTTCTTCCTGTACCACAGCTTGAAGGTGTCTTCCAGAAACTGGCAGTAAGACTGGGAGTTGAGCTTGACTCCATCCTCAACCCGAAAAGGCCCCACAAGCTCATCTTTGATGATACCAGCCCAAACCAGTACTCCACCTCCACCTTGCTGGCGTCTGAGTCGGACTGGAGCTCTCTGCCCTTTACCGATCCAGCAACAGGCCCATCAAGACTCACTCTCATTTCATCCGTCCATAAAACCTTAGAAAAATCAGTCTTGAGATATTTCTTGGCCCAGTCTTGACGTTTCAGCTTGTGTGTCTTGTTCAGTGGTGGTCGTTTTTCAGCCTTTCTTACCTTGGCCATGTCTCTGAGTATTGCACACCTTGTGCTTTTGGGCACTCCAGTGATGTTGCAGCTCTGAAATATGGCAAAACTGGTGGCAAGTGGCATCTTGGCAGCTGCACGCTTGACTTTTCTCAGTTCATGGGCAGTTATTTTGTGCCTTGGTTTTTCCAGACGCTTCTTGTGACCCTGTTGACTATTTTGAATGAAACGCTTGATTGTTCGATGATCACGCTTCAGAAGCTTGGCAATTTTAAGAGTGCTGCATCCCTCTGCAAGATATCTCACTATTTTTGACTTTTCGGAGCCTGTCAAGTCCTTCTTTTGACCCATTTTGCCAAAGGAAATGAAGTTGCCTAATAATTATGCACACCTGATATAGGGTGTTGATGTCATTAGACCACACCCCTTCTCATTACAGAGATGCACATCACCTAATATGCTTTATTGGTAGTAGGCTTTCGAGCCTATACAGCTTGGAGTAAGACAACATGCATAAAGAGGATGATGTGGTCAAAATACTCATGTGCCTAATAATTCTGCACTCCCTGTATATCTACCAGCGGCATCGATTGAAAAATTATCTGCTGATTTAGATGAGTAGTTCCAATTAGTGGGAAAGTGGGTACAGAAAAATAAGATGGTTTTAAATTTGACAAAACCAAAAGTATTGTGTTTGCATCAAACTTTCAATTTAAATGTTAACCACAGTTAAATTTGTCTGTAATGAGTGTGCCTATTGAACAGGTAGAGGAAATTAGGCTTCTTGGAGTTCTTCTTGATAGTAGGTTAAAGTGGTCAAAACAGATCAATAAAATGGTAATAGTTATGGGAAGAGGTTTATCAATTGTTAAGAGATGTGTAAAATTTTTACCACAGTGCTGTATCTCTCAAATTGTTCAGGCAATTGTTCTTTCTTATCTAGATTACTGTCCAGTGGTATGGTCAAGTGCATCAAATAAAGACTTAGATAAATTACAGTTAGTCCAGAATAGAGCTGGGGTGCGTTTCCCAAAACCATCATTAGCCAACTAAGGTCGCAAGTTCCGTCGTTACAAAGATAGTTTGTTGATTTGCCGTTTCCCAAATCCATCGCTTCAACAAACATTTGCAAACTGCGTCGCAAACTTGAGCACTTGAAACGACACCTCTGGAGCTGTAGTTAGAAACGTAGTTCATGGCTGTGTTCTATTCCCACTTATCCCCCCTATGCCCTATACATTTAGAACATTCTAACATTCAAAGTTGGAATTATTAAAAATAAAAAAGCATTAAGGTCATCTCTCTTAGGTGTAATTTGCTTTCAAAGTATTTTTACAGTTCAGTTTTAGCGATCTTCATGTTTACAATTGCGCTCCCTTCACAGTGCACTTTGAAAACGTTGATGTCATTTTGAACACAGCTGTGGCTCATGACGAAAGCTATAGGTGACCTATTATTTAAAAGCAGAATTTATGTTACATCTCCAAAGCTTGTGAAAACAAAAAACATAGCATACATTAATGCTTTTCATTCATAGTAGGTTATTTATTAAGTATCTGTACTGTATATGACATGGCCTGCTGGTTAGAGCATATCTGCAGTGGTTTACACATGCTCAAATTGTAAAAGAAGACTTTTCAAAAAATAAATAAACAATATCCTACTTAATAATAATAATCATCATCATTAATATTATTATTAAAATATATATTTTTTTCATTTTCTAATAAATAATAAATATTAAATTTAATTTCTTAATAAATAGCCTCATTATTTATTTATTTATTTATTTATTTATTTATATGATTTATATATGATATTAAAATAGTGTTAGCTTTTGTAAGTAATTTATAGAATAGAATATGTAATGTTCTCAATAATATTAGTAAAGCAAACACAGGCTCTATATGTGCCATTTATATATATTTCAATTAATATAAAAAACAAGTGCATGTTTTTATCAAAACTAATATTGGATTTTATTTTAAATGCGTGTGCGTGTAAAACAATATAATTTGCACAAAGAAATGATGGGGTTCTTCTCTAAAGATATTGTTACTCCACCCCCTTTAGAGCATCGTTATGGGCGTTTTACGCTATAACTAACGTGGTTCAAATGATGGATCTGCGACAGAGAAACTACGGGTTTTGGGAAACACTCGTCACTACATCGTTCTTTTCCCAAACGATGCATGGTACTATGATAGTTCAGCCGCGAGTTACGTCGTTGTTTGGGAAACGCACCCCTGCACGACTAATTTTACACTGCAATAGAAGAGTTAATATTATGAAAATGCATAAAACTTTAGGTTGGTTATTGGTAGGCCCACACGAAATCTGCGCGCGCAGATTTACACAGATTTTCCGCAGATTTTTTGCCCATCATTAATTCTGTTTATTTACTTAAAGTTAACTATTTACAGTTAATCTAATTGGATTTGCATTTTAAACATTAAATACAAGTTAAAAAGATATTATATTTTATTTAACATATTAAGGTTTTAGTTATGATACTCCCAAAATAATTCCGCAGAAATCCGCAGATTTTTACCAAAATTCTCCGCAGAAATAGCAAAAAACGTCCGCAGATTCCGTCAGGCCCTGGTTATTGGTGAAGGATAGGGTAATTGTTTCTCTGCTGTGTTTCATAAGAAATATTTCATTGTCAAGAGTTCCAAGTGTATTGTACTGTCAACTTTTGTATAGTAATGCTAGTCATCATTTTAACACCAGGCATGCATCAAAAGGAACGGAGGACTGAAAACATGGAATGAATAGCCATCAGACATGACATGCTTTGTAACAAGTAAAATGAGGTTTAAAAATTGTTTAAGAAATATTTAATGGCACAATATTAAGTGGATTGTTGATCTGGATGTTATGTGTGAATTTTCTATTTTGTATGTTTTAAATGTTTTTTATTGGTATGTATTAATGTAATTTTGCTTTGTGTTCGATGGACCCCAGAAAGAATAGCAACTACCTACAGTAGGTAGTGGCTAATGGGGATCCTGATAAATAAATAAATAAATAAATATGTCAGGTAGAGTTAATTTAATTAAAATCGCATATTTTTTTATTATTTATGGATCCCATTTATGGTTTTAATAATTTATCATACACTGTAAAAAAATTATGGGGTGGCACGGTGGATCAGTGGTTAGCCAACAGAAGAAAGAAACTCAAACCTGATGTAAATCTATGAGTAAATGATGAGAATTTTACATTTTTGGGTGAACTATCTCTTTAAGGGGAACCTTTATAACAGGACATGCCATTTTAAAGGCTATAGATCTATCCCTTGACTAAGGTAAAACCAGCTTTTAGTCATTTTTCAAACCAATCAAAAGACATTGCTACAGAGCAAAGAGGCACATTTTCAGGTCTTTGGGTATCAATAGGCTTCGCCTTCATTTTCTACTTTAATTTATACATTTATATTAACAGATAAAGTCAAGACCGACCTTGCATTATTGAAGTTCGTTCACTATCACATTCAAGGTGGCCATAATTGACCACTTTTGGACTCAAACTTGAATCAGACTTTATTTATTAAAAACTCTGACTTGACTAAGGTCAACTAGAAGCCAACGCTACACACTGAAAATGGCTAATTAGATTTACTAAATTTTTTAAGGTATAAGTGGTTGCAAACTATTGAATTTAGAAAAAACAAATTAAGTTGAACATTACTAAATTTAATTTGTTTTTAATTCAGCCCTTATAAATTGTTTGCAACCACTTACCTTAAAAATGTGGTAAATCCAATGAACCTTTTTTTTTCATTTCACTGGCTGTTGCTGCCTTATTTAAAGGCAAAGTATGTCATTTTCGCCACTAGAGGGTGTGTATTCACAACAAACAAAGGCGTAGTTTGATGATGGCTGAGTGTGGAATCATGGGAGTTGTGGTCATAATTATCAAGAACACACAACACACTCTCCATCTCAGTAGTTCATCAGTATATCTACTAAAAGACAGAAAATATTACTTTTCAAACTGTATTGTATATAAATCATATGAAAGTTTTCATATTAGTCAATAATATTGCTGAAATTAATTTAAAAACTGAATTAATATAAATTTACACACATTTACACACGTAAATAAATAGACTCAATGATGAGCTAAAATCTGCGTGTGTATGACTGACAAGCCTTAAGGACACGCCTCCATAAATCAGAGCTTTTTCAGGAGTGTGTCTAAATGATATATGTGACTTTGTGTGTGTGTGTGTGCTTCTAAAAACGTATCATCAGACCCCACATAATACAATAACACCTGTAATGAACTGAAACCTGTAAACAAAGGTTTCTGTGTTCACTTTTGTGAAGTATAAACTGTTCGTTTTGCTCTTTTGGAATTATCGGCGCACCACTGTCTCTTTGTTTTAAAGCACTGAGTCAGTGTATCTCCCTAGCAACTAAGTACAACAGGAAGTTATGCAAATACCAAGTGGAGTTTGACAAAGGTTTTCACGTCCCGACCAGAGTCAGAACGGAACTGAGTGTCCCACACCACACACACACAGATCCACTCGGACAAGCATTTTCTCTCTCTCTGCAGCATATTAATTACTGACTTCATTTCGAGACAAAGGGAGAACCTTTTGTTACACTGACATTAGATCTTCAGTTTCAATATAACAAGCAGCAAGTCGGAACAATTCGTCATCTTTAATAGTGTTAGGCCCTTTCAGGTACACACAATGTCATTTAAAGGCAGCCTTTGTGTTAAAAAGTAGTGTAAGTGACCCTCTGGTTCTCTTTTAGCACGCCTGTCATTTACTTATAAACCTGCAGACCTCGGTTAGCTGGTTCAGGTGTGTTTGATGAGAGCTGGAAGGTGAAGCGTGATAGAATGACCTCACCTGGGAAAGCTTTTTAGGTACTGGATCTACATTCTCAGAAGAAAAAAAAAGGTACGCTGTCACTTGGGCGGCACCATACAATTTCAAAAGGTACCTAAATAGTATGCGTTTCTATTTCTATGCACTAATATGCACCTTTAAAGGGATAGTTCACACAAAAATGACAGTTCGGTCATTGTATTCTCGTCCTTGTTTCAGTTTCTGTTAAACACAAAAGAAGATACTTTGAAGAATGCTGGAAACCGTGTTTTTTTTTATACTGTGAAAGTTTTAGCAATCTTCATGTTTACAATTGCGCTCCCTTCGCAGTGCACTTTGAAAACGTTGATGTCATTTTGAACACAGCCGTGGCTCATGACGAAAGCTATAGGTGACCTATTATTTAAAAGCAGAATTTATGTTACATCTCCAAAGCTTGTGAAAACAAAAAACATAGCATACATTAATGCTTTTCATTCATAGTAGGTTATTTATTAAGTATCTGTACTGTATATGACATGGCCTGCTGGTTAGAGCATATCTGCAGTGGTTTGCACGTGCTCAAATTGTAAAAGAAGACTTTTCAAAAAATAAATAAACAATATCCTACTTAATAATAATCATCATCATCATTAATATTTTTATTAAAATATATATTTTTTTCATTTTCTAATAAATAATAAATATTACATTTCATTTCTTAATAAATAGCCTCATTATTTATTTATTTATATGATTTATATATGATATTAGAATAGTGTTAGCTTTTGTAAGTAATTTTATGTATTAGAATAGAATATGTAATGTTCTCAATAATATTAGTGAAGCAAACACAGGCTCTATATGTGCCATTTATATATATTTCAATTAATATGGAAAACAAGTGCATGTTTTTATCAAAATTAATATTGGATTTTATTTTAAATGCGTGTGCGTGTAAAACAATACAATTTGCACAAAGAAATGATGGGGTTCTTCTCTAAAGATATTGTTACTCCACCCCGTTTAGAGCATCATTATGGGCGTTTTACACTATAACTAACGTGGTTCAAATGATGGATCTGCGACAGAGAAACTACTGTTTAAAGAGATAGTTCACACAAAAATGACAGTTCGGTCATTGTATACTCGTCCTTGTTTCAGTTTCTGTAAAACACAAAAGAAGATACTTTGAAGAATGCTGGAAACCGTGTTTTTTTTTTATACTATGAAAGTTTTAGCGATCTTCATGTTTACAATAGCGCTTCCTTCGCAGTGCACTTTGAAAACGTTGATGTCATTTTGAACACAGCCGTGGCTCATGATGAAAGCTATAGGTGACCTATTATTTAAAAGCAGAATTTATGTTACATCTCCAAAGCTTGTGAAAACAAAAAACATAGCATACATTAATGCTTTTCATTCATAGTAGGTTATTTATTAAGTATCTGTACTGTATATGACATGGGCCTGCTGGTTAGAGCATATCTGCAGTGGTTTGCACGTGCTCAAATTGTAAAAGAAGACTTTTCAAAAAATAAATAAACAATATCCTACTTAATAATAATCATCATCATCATTAATATTTTTATTAAAATATATATATTTTTTCATTTTCTAATAAATAATAAATATTAAATTTAATTTCTTAATAAATAGCCTCATTATTTATTTATTTATATGATTTATATATGATATTAGAATAGTGTTAGCTTTTGTAAGTAATTTTATGTTTTAGAATAGAATATGTAATGTTCTCAATAATATTAGTGAAGCAAACACAGGCTCTATATGTGCCATTTATATATATTTAAATTAATATAGAAAACAAGTGCATGTTTTTACCAAAACTAATATTGGATTTTATTTGAAATGCATGTGCGTGTAAAACAATATAATTTGCACAAAGAAATGATGGGGTTCTTCTCTAAAGATATTGTTACTCCACCCCGTTTAGAGCATCGTTATAGGCGTTTTACGCTATAACTAACGTGGTTCAAATGATGGATCTGCGACAGAGAAACTACTGTTTAAAGAGATAGTTCACACAAAAATGACAGTTCGTTCATTGTATACTCGTCCTTGTTTCAGTTTCTGTTAAACACAAAAGAAGATACTTTGAAGAATGCTGGAAACCGTGTTTTTTTTGTTTTTGTTTTTCGTACTATGAAAGTCAAGGTTTCCAACTTTATTTTGTGTTTAGCAGAAGAATGTAACTCATAAAGGTTTTTTGACCACTTAAGGATGAGTAAATAGTAAGTAAACCTTAATTTTTTGAGTAAAAAATCCCTTTAAGGTACCAATATGGACCCTTTAGGTATAAAATGGGTACCTACTGAAAAACTTTTTCACTGATACATTATTACAAATGAAATGACACTGACCTATCTGAAGTTATTTAGAGTTTATGCAATGTTTGAAACTGATAAAAATGATCTAGCTTTAAAGCTTCAAAAAATTTTCGGAAAAAGAAGTGGGCCCCGAAGTGAAAAGGTCGAGAACCTGTGATGTAAAGTGAGTAAAACATTGTGCCTTTAAATCTATAGTGGCTTTTGGTGTATAATATGTCAATCAGTCTGGCTACTCAGTGATCTGCAGTGTTTACACTCCTCATTTTGGTATCAACAGGGGTGGTATTAAAAAAAATGGCCATACTGTACACGAAACCTCCCCAAAGAACTATACTATGTGCCATATAATAACACAAAATCTCCTTGTACATGAATTATATTTAGAGTTTATGCAATGTTTGAAACCGATAAAAAAGGATCTAGCTTTAAAGCTTTGGTTATGTTCGAACTGCTTTAAAATAGGTTACATATATACTATCTGACAAAAGTCTTGTCGATGATCCCAGTGGTAAGAGCAACAAATAATAATTTGACTTTTAGTTGATCATTTGGAAAAGTGGCAGAAGGTCGATTTTTCTGCTGAATCATCTGTTGAACTGCATCCCAATCATCACAAATACTGCAGAAGACCGACTGACACCTGCATGGACCCAAGATTCTCATAGAAATCAGTCAAGTTTGGTGAAGGAAAAGTCATGGTTTGGGGATTCATTCAGTATGGGGGCGTGCGAGAGATCTGCAGAGTGGATGACAACATCAACAGCCTGAGGTATCAAGACATTTGTGCTGCCCATTACATTACAAACCACAGGAGAGGGCAAATTTTTCAGCAGGATAGCGCTCCTTCACATACTTCAGCCTCCACATCAAAGCTCCTGAAAGCAAAGAAGGTCAAGGTGCTCCAGAATTGGCCAGCCCAGTCACCAGACATGAACATTATTGAGAATGTCTGGGGAAGGATGAAGGAGGAGGCATTGAAGATGAATTCAAAGAATCTTGATGAACTCTGGGAGTCCTGCAAGAACGCTTTCTTTGCCATTCCAGATGACTTTTTTAATAAGTGATTTGAGTCATTGCAGAGATGTATGGATGCAGTCCTCCAAGCTCATGATGGAGTCAGACACAATATTCATTCTGTTTCCACTGCAGCATGACTTTATATTCTATACTGTGCATTATTTCTGTTAAGTGACAAGACTTTTGTCTAAGCAAAGTCAGAAGTTACTGTCCTAATTAAATCATTAAAAATCAAGTCATGATCATATTTTATTGTGGTCAAATAAGCGTAATCTAGAGGCCTTTGCCTTTCATATAAGCCACGTCTGATACCAAATGATCAACTAGAAGTCAAGTTATTATGTGTTATTCCTAAAACTTGGATAGGCAGCAAGACTTTTTCAGGTAGTGTAAGTTATTCAAATGAAAATAAAAATCTTTTTACGCGTTACTGAATTAAATGCATTAATATATACCAATAAATTTGATTTAGTTCTGGGTTTCAAATATCTAAAATAGTTCTTTAATGCCATTAATATGACTGTGAAGTTTTTATATGACATTAGTAAATCTACCCATGTAATATGATAAACACGCACATAGTAACCTAATAATATGGTATCCAGAATTAGCAAACATACAGTAAACCATACGGTGATTAATGATATGGTGTCTCTACACCAATAAATGTAACCTATATTGAAAAAAAAGACCATAATGGGAATGCACAAGATGACTGATCATTAAAATTGGCAACTGTTGCTAATAAAACCTTAAAAAAGAAGCAATGTCACCCACACAAATGCAAAACACCATCCGACTACACACAAAACAATCAAATGATCACACAAGCAGGAATGATAGTGAATAACAGTTAATATTCAGCGAATTTGAGGATGCTAAAAATAAGAAGTCCATATTAAAGCTACAGCTATGCTTTTATTTTCACAAGTGAAAAGAAAACGACCAGTCAGATTAAAGCACTAGAAAATCTAAACAAATCTGATGAGGCAGGAACAAGTGGATGGTTTATTTTGAATAGTGTCTCCCGGATCTCACAGGAACATGAAGAAATTAAGTTAACTTATTAGTTTTTACATATTTAAGTGGGTTGAACATAACACAATTAAGTTGTCCCCTCCAACAAATACTCAAGAATTCTGTTTTTTCAGCTCAATTTAAATAAATCATCTGAACAACCAGCAAACATAATTTTTGAGCGTATTTAGTTGCACCATAAATAAAAGCTAATAGGCGACTTTAACAGTAACATAGTAATAACTGTAGTAAAAACAGTTCCGAAAGGAGCTATAAAAAGCTTTGCATCAGCAAGCCAAACAAATGTAGTGATGTTATACAAAATATTGGCACTCTACACTGTAAAATTATGATGAGATCCACACAAACCCTTCATGTTGTCCCAACACAAATAAATTAAGTTAAATTGATTGTTTCACAAATTTAAGTAGATTGAACTTAACTGCTTTCCGAAAGAAGAAGCCTTGCATTAGCAAGCTAAACAAATGTAGTGCTACTATTTAAATATTGCCACTCTACGCTGTAGAAAAACGCTGGGATCCACACAAATCTTTCATGTTGTCCCAACCCAAATCCATTAAGTTAACTTAATTGTTTTCACAAATTTAAGTAAATTGAACTTAACTTCTTTCCATAAGGAAGATACATAAAGCTTTGCATTAGGAAGCCAAACAAATGGAGTGCTGTTATATAAAATATTGGCACTCTACACTATAAAAAATGCTGAGATCCACACAAATTCTTCATGTTGTCCCAACGCATATCGATTAAGTTAACTTAATTGTTTAGACAAATTTTAGTAGATTGAACTTAACTTCTTTCCGAAAGAAGATAAATACACCTTTGCTTCAGCAAGCCAACAAATGGAGTGCTGTTACATAAAATATTGGCACTCTACACTATAAAAAATGCTGAGATCCACACAAATTCTTCATGTTGTCCCAACGCATATCGATTAAGTTAACTTAATTGTTTAGACAAATTTAAGTGGATTAAACATAGAACTGTTAAGTTACCCCCCCCCCCCCCCCACACACACAAGAATTTAGCTAATTTTAAAAAAGTAGCTTGAACAAGCAGCAAAAATAATATATTTTTTGAGTGTAAGTGCTATGTTTGACCAATCAGATGAAGGAACTGAATATGAAAACAAATACTATTTTTTTTTGTTAATAATAATAAGACTCTTAAATAATACAGATCTGTGCCACAAAGGTCTAAATAACACAGTTTAATTGTAAATGATTTGTCTACTGTATGAACTTGATACATTCGTATTTTTAAATTCATACTTTTTTATGCAAGATAATAACCATTTATCCGGGTTTAAAAGTACATGCATGCTCTTTTATAAGTATTATAAACACTTTAAAATAATGATATTAGTATAACATAAACAAACTATGAGTAATACATGTATTATGGTATTTTGTTAAAGTTACACTGTAAATAAATCTGGGTTGGCTTAAATTTTTAAGCAGAATCAAATTAACCTTATTAGTCCATTGAACTTATAATATGTTAAACAGACTTAAAACAGCTAGCGTAACTAACAAAATTAAATTAGAACATGATTAACTTAGTTTAATAAGTTACAATGACCTAAAAACATATGCTTTCACGACTAATTGATCATATAATTTTTGGCAGGTAGTCAATGTTATTGCATTAATCACAGTGCATTAACTAACGTCAACAAGCGCAATTTGGATTTTAAGACAGTATAACTATATGATTAGGCTAATAAACGCTTTACAAGATTATTCTTACTTAGTTTAACGACAGTAACTAATGGATTATTATTCTAAAATGTTACCATATTAGCTATTTTAGAAATTGACTGTCTTTTTAACGCATTTTTTTACGCTACGCGATCAGGTAACCAATTAACGGCTTGACCACCGAAGCATTTTCCTCCCCAGTCTAAAAAACTCTTGCTTTTGAGGCTGAAAGCTTCGTCGGAGCAGGAATCAGCATTCACATTCATTCATCGCGCTCAATGCATCAAAAGAAGCTCATCATGAGCTATGATGCATGCAGGTCAGGATGAACATGATATACTGACTCAGCCTATAGCCGATACATCAGTCACAGAGCAGGTCAATAGATGCGTCGAGATGACAGCAAACCCTCCACCAATGCATGCGTCGATATCCCCGGTCGCTTTTCCCATACTTACAGGGGCTGTTGTGGGAGAACCGTGCTCTCCTGGGCGAGTAGGATTCGTTCTGATCCAGTTCGTACGCGGAGGCGATGAGCACGGCGAGCAGCAAAAGTCCGGTCCTCGGCGGCATATCTCTCACTGGATGATGCTATTACGAAGGGCAAGAAAAGAGGATTTCCTTTACGCCTTTTATGCGCGTTCTTGGCGACTTGGTTGAGGAAATGCGCGCGCGATGTGGGCAGTATCATGAAGGCTCCGTCTGTCCGGCTGATCTCTCCGGCAGTTTCTTCTTGCAGCCGCGTGCATGACAGGTCGCCCTTTATATGTGCCCGAGCATCACGAGCTCGCATCACAGCCCAATCACATCACAGCAGGCGCTCTTAACACTCTGCCTCGGCTCAAACTTTCATTCATTGATCCGTAGCATGTAAATGGGCACCTCATACTGTACGGCGTAAAGTTTGCTCTGATCCTTGTAACTTGGGGAAAACGCTCACATCCTGGCAGCGCTGTTGTTATATACAAATACGCTTCAAAGGTATTGTCGCATATTTGCTCAGTATGAACGTCACGATGATATAGCTATGTGCTTTTGCTTAACTTTACACTAGTATATAATGAGGATTTGCTTGATAGGAACGGAAAGGCGCAAACACATAATGCTAGTTCCACACTATTGATTTGAGTTAGGACAACATGAAGGAAATAAGTTAATTTATTAGATTTTTTACAAATTGAAGTGGATTAAACATAAAACAATTAAGTTGTGCCCTCCAAAAACTCAATAATTTTGTTGTTTCAGCTCATTTTGAATAAGTAGTTCGAACAAATATATTTTTTTAATGTAGACTATGTCTACACTGCCCAAAAAGTTTATTATTTAGAGTTTTCTCTTGTTTCTAGTCCAAATACTTACAAATTCTTAAATAAAGAAGCATTTCTAGATTAGTAAAACATCTTGTTATGATTACAGATCAAATTTAAGTGAGTTTTGCTTAGCCCACTGGCAGATTTACCTTGTTTTAATGTAAAACTCACTTATATTTGCGCAACTTATTTTTGATAAAACAACATTTTTAAAAAAATTCTGATTGATTGCCTTCATTTTTAGCTGAATCAAATTAACCTTATGAGTCTATTGAACTTATATCATGTTAAACAGACTTAAAAGAGCTAGCGTAACTTATAAAATTAAGTTAGAACGTGATTAACTTAGTTTAACAAGTTACAATGAACTAAAAAACAAAACTAAAGAATGATAAAATGACTAATTTATCATATAATTGTTTACTTGTCTAGAAAATGTTAGATATTTGAACTAGAAACAACATAAAAACTCTTAAGAAAAACATTTTTAGGAGTAAATAATGCAACTTTATAACATAATGTCTATTAATGCAACTGTACAAAATAGTTGTAAAATACTCAAAAGTGGCCAAACATCCTTTAAAACACTCTCACATCACTTATTACGCATGCATGTCGCTTTAAATTTGTACACTGGTCCATATTTAATAAGTCTGATCACGCAAGTCCAAATCTCCTGAACAATGAGATCTCGGTTTTCTTTATCTTAATGTTTCATCCAGTAATCCTATTTCTGCTGTCTGCAAAAGCGTCCCCCCTGTCTGATCACCAGGATTGCGTTTTAGTCAAATGCATTACGCTCTTTGTTTTTCCTTAGCCGTCTTTGAGAAATAACATTTGAAGTCATTCAAATCACTCGCATTTTATCGCTTTGGCATTTTGACGGACCCTTTACAATAATGGCGCTATTGTTGGAGAAGCAAATGCGGAATTGTCTCTGGCTGAGAGATAAACGACGCAGTTATTGACACAAATCGGGTAGTAGAGCATCACTGTTGACTTTGCGCGTCTTGCAACGCGCGCTCTCGAGCTCGCGCACGGCGCACGTGCAGAAGCGCACGCCCGATCTGACACTCAAGTCTGTGCGTGAACAATTGCCAAATCAGCAGTCATGGTTAAGTGAGAAATCAGCTTATTTTAGCCCTGAAGAAAAGATAGAACATCTCCGGGAGCCTTTAATTCTTAAATGTACTTTTAACCTATATCATTCACGAGGCGTCTTAAAGGGACAGTTCACCCCAAAAAAGAAAATGTTCACCCTCAAGCGGTTATGAGTTTCTTTATTCTGTTGAACACTAAAGAAGATCATTTGAAGAAAGATGAAAACAGAAACTCATTGACTTCCGTGGTAGGAAAGACAAATACAATTGAATTCAATGTTTACTGGTTTCCAGCATTCTTCAAAGTATCTTCTTTTGTGTTCCACTAAACAAAAGAAAGTCAAACAGGTTTGCAACAAGTTAAGGGTGAGTAAATAATGACAGAATATTCATTTTTTTGAGTGAACTGCCCCTTTAAAGTCACATGCACAGACCATAATCATTTAAATGTAATGATAATAATAATAATAACAACAAGAAACTAAATATAAAATGGTTTAAATAATATAGCAACTAAAGGGCAGCTTACCCCATACCAAGTTACTTCATGTCCCAGGACACAAAAGGTCAGCACGATGTGACTCATATTGGGGAAATTGGCATTTAATGTCACTTAATTATAATACAATGGAGTTGCGTGATATTAAAAAAAAATGTAATAACTTGCAATAAATGATTATGACTTTACATGGCCAGCAGAATCTGTAGAAAAGCAAAAACTGGTGCTGGTTAGTTTCTGGAATGACATTTCCTTTACACCGAAAACACAGTTTAATGTTTAATTTAGAAGATGAAGAAAAAAAGATCTCTAAAAAATAAAATCGTTTAAGGTAAATAAAAATGTTTAAGGCATATGGTTGACGTACACTGTTAAAGCGTATTATTTTATTCTACTTAAAGTGAGTAAACTCGTTGCCCTATAAACGAGACGTTGACTTTACTTAAACAAGTTCATTTGTTTTCCTTTGGCTTAGTCTCTTTATTCATTAGTGGTCGCCACAGCGGAATGAACCGCCAACTTATCCAGCATATGTTTTACACCGCGGATGCCCTTGCAGCTGCAACCCAGTACTGGGAAATACTTAAACAAGTAATTTATTTTTTATTTTTATACCTACACTGTGAAAAAAGTGATAAGTTACTTAAAGCGAGTAAACCAATTGCCTTAAAAGCATGAAGTTGACTTATGTAAACTTATGAAAATGTAAGTGAACCCATTGTAACTTGGAACTGTTAAGTTGACTTGATTTTTATAATTATGTAAATTCTACTCACTTTTTTAAAAATAAAAGTAAACTTATTACTTATTTCCAATACACCTTTAATATATATATATTCAGCTTTTTTGTATCTAGCAAAATGACATACAGTAGCTAAAATAAATCTGCTCTTCCAGACTCCAGCGTGTCTTCTAAATTCAATACAGGCTTTAATTGTAGATTTTAAAAACTTAATGAATCACCAAATATGTAATATTGTAAAATTGTCTGACACTGTAAAAAGGGATTAGTTGAGTTTAAAAAGGTGAGTACAAAATAGCAGAATTACAAAAATCAAGTCAACTTAACAGTTCCAACAATGGGTTTACTTACATTATTTTTGTAGTCAACGTGTTGCTTTTAAGGCAATTGGTTTACTCGCTTTAAGTAACCAATCACTTTTTACAGTGTACTTAAAAAAAGACAACGGGTTTACTACATTTTTAAGTAAAGTCAACTAATCATTTTAAAAGCAACAGGTTTACTCACTTGGTTCATAACAATTTGACTAATAATTACAGTAAAAAAGGCAATGTTTCACTTGCAGACAACAATGGAAAATGTTTTATTTAAAAAAGACAAAATATTATATACTGTAAAACCTGATAAGTTAAGCTAACTCAAACTGTTTGATGAAACTGAATGCAGCAAACCATTTAAGTTTTAAAACAAAATGGTTTGAGTACTGCGTTTATTCATTTTCCTTCGGCTTAGTCCCTTCATTTATCAGGGGTCGCCACAGCAGAATGAACCGCCAACTTATCCAGCATAGGTTCATTCCGCTGTGGCGACCCCTGATGAATAAAGGGACTAAGTCAAAGGAAAATGAATGAATGTTAAAAAATCACCCAACTGTAAGGTTTGTCCATATTGTATTCAAATTTGAGTTGACACAACACACCATTTTTTGCCTCTAGTTCAAGCTATTTATTTAAATTATCTAATTTAACACAATTCTTGAGTCTTTTTGGGAACAACTTAATTGCTTTATGTTCAATTCCAATCTAATAATTGAAGACTGCATTCTTCAGTTGGCTAACAATGGTGCAAAAACACAATAGAGTGACAGGAAAAGTTGACCTCTTTCATTCAGATGCAGACCAAAGCTCTTACATGACATTGTTTTCAACTAAAAACCATTTAAGCTTGTTCGTTCATATGACAAGAGGGGATTGGGGAGTTAAAACAAACGTTTGCAGCGTGTTGAGATAAGCGTGATAAAACTGTTACACTATATCTGTGATTTTACATCGTCAGTCTACAACAAAGCAACCAAAGACTCACCACATCTTCAAAACAATCCAGAGGTGTAGCTTATACAAATAAAATTGCCAAATATTTAAAAATATAATAATAATAATAATAAATAATAATAATAATAATAATAAATTATGCAATTAAATGCAAATTTAATAAAAAATTAAGTGAAAAGAAACCTTAAATAAATTAAATCAATTGATAGGAAATAAGATGAATAAATAACAATAAAAAAAAAAAACATGAAAATAAATATAAAGATGTTTAAAAATATAGAAAAAATTATGAAAAATAAAGAGTAAAAATATATAATAGTAATAATAATAATAAAGAATAATAATAACAATAATACAAAAATAACAATAATAATAATAACAATACTAATACAAAAATATTATTATTATTTATAGTAATAATCATAATAATAAATTATGCAATAAAATAAAAATAAAATCTAAATAAAATAAAAAAAATTAAATAAAAAAACAATAATTTAAAATTAATGAAATCAACTGATAGGAAAAGGATGAATAAATAACAATAAAAACAAAACAAAAACATGAAAATAAACGTAGACACTTAAAAAATATAAAAAAAAAAATAAAAAATGAAAAGTACAAAATATGTAATAATAATAATAATAATAATAATAATAAATAATAATAATAATATTAATGATGAAAATATATTAAAATAATAAAAATAACAATAATAATAATAATAATAATAATAGTATTAAAATATCCAATAAAATTTAAATAAAAAAAATAATAAAACAATAAATTAAAAAAATAAATGAAATCAATTGATAGGACAAATATGAATAAATAACAATACAAACAAAACAAAAAACATGAAAAATAAATGTAGCGTTATTTAAAAATACTGAACAATAAATAAAAAGTTTAAAATATTTAATAATAATAATAATAATAAAGAATCCTACTACTAATAATAACAATATAGAAATATAAAATAATAATAATAACAATAAAGAATACTACCAATAAGGATAATAACAATTATACAAAAATATATAATAATAATAATAATAATAATAATAATAATAATGATAATGATGATAACAATAATAATAATAATAATAATAATAATAATAATAATAATAATAATAATAATAATAATAATAATAATAATAATAATGATAAATGATGTATTAAAATAAAATATAAAGTAAAAATAGTAGAAAAAAATAAAACAATATTTTCCATTTATAGACACGAGCGAGTACTTGACAGCCATAATAATAATGGTGAAATTGCCTATTGGCATGAATAATACAGCATCTTTGGTCATGCTTTGAGGGTTTGTGTGGCTATGAATTGCTTTGATACCATTGCATGACTACAACATTTCCATTTTTAGTACACGTTTGCCCTGTAAATGTACCCTTGAGTCTTGAGGCCCAGTAACTCACACTATAAGAAATAGTAAGAGAACAGACTCCATTAAATAGCAGAGCTGGATTCCACCCAAGCCTCTTTTTAACTTTGATTTCTGGAACAAGCTTTTAAATGATGCTTTAAAGCCTTTACCATTCAGGCCTTTGATTTGTAGATGCAGTTTATAGTAGATCTGTACTTACATTCATAGCAGTAACTTTGAAAATGAATACATCGGCCTTCTCGACTTCCAGTGACCTGCTTCATCAGTCAATTATATGACAAAAATAAAATAAAATATACTTCTTTTAAACGAAAAAAATAAGAAACCTTTATGTACTTCTCTGAAATATACTTAAGTGCACTTAAGTATACTTGACTTATACTGACAGAAACGTCTTAGTACTGTTCATTGGCAGAAACTTATTGGCATTCTAATGGTACTTTAAGTATATTTGGCATGAAGGCATGCAGGTTGTGAATTACAGGGGGGTTTGGGGGGGGGGGTCCCCTAATTAAGGCATGATCCCCCTGAAGGACATCAAAACAAGATGTATGAGGGGGTCAGCCCTTTGATAATGGTCCTGTTAAGGTTAATTATTATAGTCTTACTGTATGGTAACTTGTCTTTAGATTCTCTAGCCAATGAAAACCAGCATGATGTCAGTCAAGTCACAGATCACCCAATCAGAGCATGTGTGTGTGCTAGACCTGCCAAAGCAGGAGGAAACGACTTTTAGACAGAGGTAGAGAAAGCACACAAATTATCCAACCTACACTCACCGGCCACTTAATTAGGTACACCTTACTAGTACCGGGTTGGACCCTCTGTTGCCTTCAGAACTGCCTTTATCCTTCGTGGCATAGATTCAACAAGGCACTGAAAATATTCCTCAGAGATTTTGCTCCATATTGACATGACAGCATCACGCAGTTGCTGCAGATTTGTCAGCTGCACAATTATGATGCGAATCTCCCATTCCACCACATCTCAAAGGTGCTCTACTGGATTGAGCTCTGGTGACTGTGGAGGCCATTTGAGTGCAGTGAACTTATTGTCATGTACAAGAAACCAGTCTGAGATGATTCACGCTTTATGACATGGCACGTTATCCTGCTAGAAGTAGCCATCAGAAGATGGGTACACTGTGGTCATAAAAGGATGGACATGGTCAGCAACAATACTCAGGTAGGCTGTGGCGTTGACACGATGCTCAATTGGTACCTAATGTACCTAAAGTGTGTCAAGAAAATATCCCTCACACCATTACACCACCACCACCAGCCTGAACCATTGATACAAGGCAGGATTGATCCTGTTGCTGACGCCAAATTTTGACCCTACCATCTGAATGTTCAGCAGAAATTGAGACTCATCAGACCAGGCAACGTTTTTCCAATCTTCTATTGTCCAATTTTGGTGAGCCTGTGTGAATTGTAGCCTCAGTTTCCTGTTCCTTCCTGTTCTTAGCTGATGGGAGTGGCACCCGGTGTGGTCTTCTGCTGCTGTAGCCCATCTGCCTCAAGGTTGGACGTGTTGTGTGTTCAGAGATGCTCTTCTGCAGACCTTGGTTGTAACGAGTGGTTATCTGAGTTACTGTTGCCTTTCTATCAGCTGGAACAAGTCTGGCAATTCTCTTCTGACCTCTGGCATCAACAAGGCATTTGCGCCCACAAAACTGCCGCTCACTGGAATTTTTTTGGGGTCATTCTCTGTAAACCCTAGATATGGTTGAATCAGTGAGCAGATTGTTTGAATCAGTTGTTGAATTGTGAACAATTTATCTGTTGAGTGCAATTTGTGCACTCATTTATCAAGTGAACTGTTAAAATCCAGCATGCTTTAAAATGAAGCATCTTATCTACAGTAGAGAAGTAAAAATGCTTAGTCACTGTCCACCACTGCTTATACATTATATTAGCACTCACTTTTTTCACACCGAGGACACAGAGTTCTGAAACACCACATTTAACAAAACACCAACTATATTTTTACCCAGAGTTTGCCGGTGTGATGTCAAACTTTCTTTGAGCAGTTGCAAACTTTTTAGTACA
The DNA here is from genome assembly GCA_903798195.1 of Danio kyathit. NCBI lineage: Eukaryota > Metazoa > Chordata > Actinopteri > Cypriniformes > Danionidae > Danio > Danio kyathit. Next base: position 62,038,671 of record LR812526.1, read on the forward strand.
AAAAGTGAGTGGAACCATTTGCAACCATTTCAGAAGTCACCAGGGAAATGTTTAATAAAACAGGTGACTCACGACTACTTTTGAGTGCTTCTTGACTGTTACTGAGGTATTCATTCTGTGAGAAATGTACTGCAGGAAGACTAAATTCACCCCAGCAAAAAAAAATGATAAAATTGATATTATAAAATCCAATTTTCTGCAAGAGTGGCTCATGCAGTGTTTAGATTGTGGCAATGATTTCAATCCAGCTGTTCTGGAAAACTTATCAGAATTATAGTTATCATTAAAATATCCTTGAGGGCACAATGATAAAAAACTATTATATATTTTTATTATTATTACTTTTTACTTTTGAGATCACTCCTTAGATGTTTTCAGAGCAAGTATTTTTTATTGTACTATGTGTATAGTTGAAGTCAGAATTATTAGCCCCCCTGAATTATTAGCCCCCCTGTTTATTTCCCCCCAATTTCTGTTTAACGGAGAGAAGATTTTTTTTCAACACATTTCTAAACATAATAGTTTTAATAACTCATCTCTAATAACTGATTTATTTTATCTTTGCCATGATGACAATAAATAATATTTGACTAGATATTTTTCATGACACTTCTATACAGCTTAAAGTGACATTTAAAGGCTTAACTAGGTTAATTAGGTTAACTAGGCAGGTTAGGGTAATTAGGCAAGTTATTATATAACGATGGTTTGTTGTGTAGACTATCGAAAAAAATAGCTTAAAGCGGCTAATAATTTTGACATTAAAATGTTTTGAAAAATATTAAAAGCTGCTTTTATTCTAGCCGAAAAAAAAACAAATAAGACTTTCTCCAGAAGAAAAAATATTATCAGACATACTGTGAAAATTTCCTTGCTCTGTTAAACATCATTTGGGAAATATTTAAAAAAGAAAAGAAAAATCACAGGGAGACTAATAATTCTGACTTCAACTGTGTGTAAAAAAAAAAAAAAAAAAAAATATATATATATATATATATATATTTTTGCCAACGTCTCATTACTTGGTTATGCCGCCAACAGTAGCGCCCTTCCGCCAGTGCTTTTGGACAGCTGCTCAATAGGTGTTGTAATGATCCCCTACCAGAGCATAACTGTTTCAATCTTGCCCCACAGGTGAAGGTTGGCTGGGCTTGGTAGTGTATCATACTTAGAATAAGATCATACTTTGTGAGTAAACAATTCATATTTTAATAACTGGCCTAACCCATACCCTAATCCTAACCCATATAGGAAATAAGCCAGTTAATAGCTGAATTATTACTTAAATTAAAGTGTTACACAGGCTTTATTCATCTTAGTTTACGTTAGTTAATAAAAACAAAGTTTAAATTTTTTCACATTAACTCAGAGCGCTTTTACTATGCTAACTGTGGATCATAATATATTAATAAAGGTTGAACCAACGCAATCTCATGGCAATTCGTAACTTTTCGATTTAGTGGCTAATTCGTATGAATTCGTACGATCTAATTCGTACAAATTAGTGCGATTTTCTCATCACCCAATGACGGTTGGGGTTAGGGGTGGGGTTGGGTGCCACGCCTCCTTTTTAAAATCGTACATTTTCGTACAACTCAACTCGAACTTGTACGAATTAACCACTAAACTGACAAAACGTAAAATACTTACGTTTCCTCATGAGATCAGGCTGGTTGAACTATGATCATTATGCTAATGCTGTATGTATTGTTCAATCTTAGTTCATAATAGTGAGCATATTAAATACACTGTAAAAAGTCTTGCTGCCTTATTTTTTTTAGTTGAGTCAAATTAACTTTTCTAGTCATCTCAACTTACATCAAATGAATCAAGTTAAACTTTGCATAACTTAAAAGTTTCAATGTAGTTGAAACCTGATTAACTTATTAAAATAAGTTAAAGCGACAAACATATTTGTTGTCTTGATTTTTTTGTCATTGCACTTTTTATTTCAGTGTAACATTAAAGGTGCTGTATGTAAGTTTTTGACTACTTCTAAAGCATAAAAATCCCATAATATGTTTGCAGATATTTAAGAAACATAATAAGTGAACATTCTTGTATATCTGAAAAACAATGCTAAAGTCAGTTATTCTTCTTTGAAAATGTGTTACGTGCCAGAACGCCTGTCTTTGTTTTTGTTCTTTTAACCTGCACACTGCCACTTTAGCCAATTATTCTTTAGCACCCAGGTTGCCTTGGTGGATAACCGCGTATTTCATTCAATCAGTCAGAAAGGCTCTCATAAGCATGTGTCCGTGACCGAAATGCGACCTCCGGTGGACAGTAGCAGACTCCGAAATGAGATGCAGATTCAGAGTTCCACATGAGGTGGTTATTAATTAGTGAATAATATAAATATTACGAGCGTAAACATTAGGTGAGCAGGTTACATTGTAACCCCGTGTTCTAACAACACGCTACGTGAAGAGATTTGCAGTGATTAGCAATATGGCTGTTTGCACAAGACAAAACATGACAGAAATTCAAATACAGCCGTTCAGAAGCACAGAATAGTGCACTCACTGCACTCCAACGAAATGATAACGTTTACAATCTACTTAATACATATTAAACCTCTTTAACATCATTAAATACATGCTGAATCACTGATATGTGTTGCCTTGCACTGAATTCTAAAGTTACATTTCAAAGGGTTTATTTTATTTTCAAGATCTGAGGTAAACTATCTGCTGCTGCTTTCAGTAGTGTGGCAATAAATGTCATGTAAAACGGCATTCAAACTCATATTGTTAGCATTTAACACTGAATAAAGCACATAAGGTGTATCTTAGCTGATCATTGTAAGTTTTCTGTTGTTCAGCTGCCAGAAATAGAAGCTGTTTCTAATATATCAATTTGAGGAGTTGGTTACAACAAAAAGTACTTTTAACATGAAGAATATTCCTTCTATCGCGTGCCGTTGCTTTTATCTAGAACACGATTTAAATCAGCCTTTAGGCTCGATAGTCAGACTCACTCCTGCTCAATCTGGCAACCTGCACTTGCATTTATTTTGATTCAGGAATGCAACACCTAGTTTAACCACTGGGTGTCAAACTTACATACTGCACCTTTAATGGAACCTTGTAAAGTGTGATCATATATAATTAGTTTGTTTTTATTTATTTTAATTCTCACAATAATTCAGTGATGTTAATGTAACAAACAGGCTGCAAATGTTTATGAATAATTAATTTATTTGGCTTTTAATGCATTACGACCATGTCATTTAGATTGTACCCACAAAAAAGTAGGACATCTAATCCAGACTGTACCTTTTCATTCATTTGAAGGAGAAAGGCCTACAGATTCAACAGCTGCGCTCACATATGGACTGAATTGGTCCTTGGCGAGTTACAGGGGTAAAGTCAAATTCAGGTGGTCTCACAGCCCAGATGAATGCAACCCTGGGGAATAGTGATATATCAGGCAAATGAAGACTCCTCCTATGAGTGGTTAATCAGGGACGTGTTACTAGCAGAAATAGAAACATCTGGACGTTGGACGTGAGGAATTGTAAACCTTTCGTCATTGTGAAGTCACTAATCTAGCCGATTATGAGGAGAGGGGGGAAGTGTGTGTGTGTTTGCTGGGCAAGGGTTCAAAGACAGGGCATGATGGCAAGCAAAAGTGAGCATTCTGCTTTGGCATGATACCACACGTGGCATATTTGCATTGGTTTGCATGAAAGCAGTTTAACTGATTCTAAGATTACTCTCCATTTGCATCCTGTCCTTTTTCTGCCAGGAGGTCAAGCTGCAGCCGTGCACTATCATCATGTCAGCCAATTACAAGGCCTGGTTTTTGCTTAATAAATACTCTGATTTAAAAAGACAGATCAATATAATCAGTGAATAGCAGACATCCCAGGCTCATTCTGAAAACGTAGTCCTATATACATTTCTGGAGAGCGCCAAATACGTCCCAGGAGCTACGTTTTTTTTTTTTTTTTGCAGTTTTTGTGATGGGTTTTCACAAATCCACCAGAGCCGCTGTGTTCTCTTTTTGAGATCTCGAATTTCTCTCGCGAGTGCCATTTGTGCCTGCTGTTCTCACGTAAATCAACCAGAGGCTGCTGTCAACTGACTGACTGACTGACTGACTGACTGACTGACTGACTGACTAACCGATCGATCGATTGACCCACCCTCCTCCTTTTCTAAACCCAACCGATAGTGTTTTCAAAATCAATCCAGAAAAAGAAAAGCCCTCACCGGATTTTTACCAAGTTTTCAGATTTTACCACATTCTCATCCTGTTTTTTACTTTTTTTACTTGTTTATTTTAATTTTTGGCTTCTGTTTTTGTCTTACCCACTTTCTGGAACCGTTTGTTGCTAGACTCGAACCTCGTCCTTGTGGTCAACTCCACTCTTCAAATAAAGTCCACCGTCGTACACGGCGAGCCACTGGAACTGGTAAACTGGTAACAGCGGTAAAGCCATTCATACAGAGGTAATCGGTCAGCTAGTAAGCGCAAAAAGAAACGACGTCATACCGCCCCATAGCATTCGTTTTAAAAGACGCGTTAGTTAATTTAATTGTTAAAAGTTAGTTTAATAAGGGACTTAAAATAATAATAAAATATAGTTAAAAATAATAAGGGGCTGCACGGTGGCGCAGTGGGTAGCAATTTCGCCTCACAGTAAGAAGGCCGCTAGTTCGAGCCTCGGCTGTGTCAGTTGGCGTTTCTGTGTGGAGTTTGCATGTTCTCCCCGTGTTCGCATGGGTTTCTTCCGGGTGGTCTGATTTCCACCACAAGTCCAAAAACATGTGGTATAGTGAAATTGAGTAGGCTAGATTCATACATGTCAACCCTCCTGTTTTTCCCGGGATTCTCCTGTATTTTACAGTTCTATCCCGCTATCATCCTGTGAAGGTATTTTCCCGTATTTCTCCCATATTTTCAGTCTTTCTCTGAAGGGTGGCGATAAACATTAAAGAGCCGAGCCTCCCTATACGCAACCCATACCGCCAAACCAACAGGGCCCGCCTTTTGCTCTTAATGTGAGTCTGTTCTGTGCTTTTGCTTTGTTTAGGCAAGAAAACACCTTGAAATAAATATAAAAACGGCGGGATTCCCTTTCCTTTTCATTACAGGTGCCGTCTCCCCTTCATATGCATTCCTCAAACATAGTCATATAGCGGTGCGTGACTGTCAGCTGACGCGCTCCATAGTGATAAATAGACGCTGTTTCCCAAAAGGATTCTGTACATGCGATTTATAGCGGAGAGAAAGTCTGGGTTTTGGGTGTGTGTTTAAACAGACATATACACATAATTGATCATAATAATATTTAAAGATGTCCATCTTGGTTTTTTCGTCCTAAATGAGCATTAAAAAGTTAGGAAAGCAATCGAATGCTTTCATTATAACGCTAGATGTGTGCATATTTAAAGTGACACCTGTTATTTAATGTAATCAAACGAAAAAAAATCTAAATAAATAAGAGATTCATTCGTTGCTCTTTAATCAGAATGTGTAAGTTATACAGTGAAGAAACGGCTAATGAGATTTGATACCTTGATTTTATTTCATTATAATAGCTATTCATTTTAATAAGCTGAACTGTTTGCTAATTTATTTGCTGCTAATGTATACTATTTATTTTTTCTTTTGTAAATAATAATAATAAAACATATTACTGACCATTTAACTGTTTATTTACAACGAAACAGCTCCAAATGAACATAGTATTATGGTGGGCATATCCCTTATTTTCACATCCCAATGTTGACAGGAATGTAAAACGTCCGTAGTGTATGTGTGTGAATGAGTGCGTATGAATGTTTTCCAGTGATGGGTTGCAGCTGGAAGGGCATCCGCTGCGTAAAACATATGCTGGATAAGTTGGCGGTTCATTGCGCTGTGGCGACACCAGATTAATAAAGGGACTAAGCCGAAAAATGAATGAATAATTTAATTAATAGTTAAGTTAATTCGCGATCTCAAGAAATGTATATAGGGCTACGTTTTGAGCCTATGTTGGCACTATCAAACCTTTGAGTTTTTTTTTTACTGTTGAACACAGAATATGTTGTTTTGAAAAAAAAAAAGATATTAGAAATGTGTAACCATTGACTTTCATCGTAAGAAAAACAAATACTATTGAAGTCAATGGTTATAGACTTTCTGCATTTAAAAAAAATATCTTGTGTTCAGCAGAAAATAGTCAATCAAACAGGTTTGGAACAAGTGAATTATGAGTAAATGATGCAACACAGGCTCATTTTGAAAACGTAGCCCTATATTCATTTCTGGAGATCGCGAATTATTTAGCCAGAGCTACGTATGGCTGCATTTCATCTTTAAAACGAACACTACGAGGCAGTATGACGCCGTTCCTTTTCACGCTTACCAGCTGATCACTTACCTCCGTTTGGATGGCTTTTCTGCTGTTACCAGTTTGCTCAGTGCCTCGCTACGTACGTTGGCGGATTTGAGACTTGAGACGCAGAGAGAAGTTGACCACGATGGCAGAGTTCGAATACGACAAAGAACGGTTCCGGTAGGCAGGTAAGACAAAAGCAAAGGCAAAAAATTAAATAAACAAGTAAATAACAGGGTGAGAATGTGGTGAAATCTGAAAACCTGGTAAAAATCAGGCGACTGCGAGGGCTTTTCTTTTTCTGGATTGCTTTTAAAAACATTGTTAGTTTGGTTTCGGGAAGGGGGTGGACGAGTCAATCGGTGCTTTTTAAAACATTATCGGTTTGGTTTAGGGAAGGAGGAGGGTGAGTGGGTCAGTCAGTCAGTCAGTCAGTCGACAGCGACCTCTGGTGGAATTACACGAGAACAGCAGGTGTTAATGACACTCGCGAGAAAAATTTGTGATCTGAAAAACCGTACACAGCGGCCTCTCGTGGATTAGCAAAAACAAAAACTGCAAAAACACGTAGCTCCTGGGACGTATTTGGCGCTCTCCAGAAATGTATATAAAGGTACGTAATCAGAATGAGCCTGGGTTGCAATGATCACACTTTTTTTTTTTTCAAATTGGGTAATCTCTTTAACTAAAAAAACTACTAAAATTTATATTTTTCGGGGAAAAATGCTGTATGGCATCAATGTGAATGTGCAGTTTTTAATTTAAGAAGCTGCTTTTACTCTATAAAAAATAGTTTTATATAGTTTTATACATTTTAGTTAAAGTAGCAATTCACACTGTTAACTACTGGCTTATAGCCTGCCTATTATTACGATATTAACTGTTTATTAGCATTAATAAAGCATGACCTTATTCTACATCACTAATCCTACCCATTACCTAAACCCAGCTACTACCTTACTATTATTAAGCAGCTAGATTATTGAGCCAATAGGCATAGTTAAGGATTTGTTAATAGCAAGAATTGTACACTGAATAAAGTGCGCCCAAATGAATAATTAATTAATTAAAAGAAGTTTGATTCTAAATCATTATTTGTAAGATCATTTTTGAGTTCTCAATTTTTCTACATTGTAATTTTCATGTTTATTTGACTGTTGTGAAATTGATTAGCAATTTCTAATTCATCTTTTTTTTTTTTATCTAAATTTACAGTGATGTATGACTTTACAGTTTAATTTTATGTGTGTGTAATTCTCACAATAATTCAGTGATGTTAATGGAACAAGTAACAGGGTACAAATGAGTACGGGTAATTCATTACAGTGTAATAGATTTGCTATAAAGTCAAAATGATTCACCCTCCTGTGAATGTTTTTTCTTTTTCAAATTTTCCCCAAATGACTTTTAACAGAGCAAGGATTTTTTCACAGTATTTCCTATAATATTTTTTCTTCTGGAGAAAGTCTTATTTGTTTTATTTCGGCTAAAATAAAAGCAGTTTTTAATTTTTTCAAAATTATTTTAAGGTCAATATTATTAGCCCTCTTAAGCAATATTGTTTTTGATTGTCTAATCTACAGAACAAACCACTGATATACAACGACTTGCCTAATTACTCTAACTTGCCTAATTAACCATTTACATTGCACTTTAGGCTGAATATCTAGAAAAATATCTTGTAAAATATTATGTACTGTCATCTTGGCAAAGATAAAAGAAGTCAGTTGTTAGAAATGAGTTCTTAGCTGACAGGAGTGGCCTTCTGTGTGGTCTTCTGATTCTGTAGCCTATTTGCCTCAAGGTTGGACATGTTGTGCGTTCAGAGATGCTCTTCTGCAGACCTCGGTTGTAACGAGTGGTTATTTGAGTTACTGTTGCCTTTCTATCAGCTGGAACCAGTCTGGCCATTCTCCTCTGGCATCAAGGCATTTGCGCCCACAGAACTGCCGCTCACTGGATATTTTCTCTTTATCAGACCATTCTCTGTAAACCCAAGAGATGGTTTGTGCGTGAAAATTCCAGTAGATCAGCAGTTTCTGAAATGCTCAGACCAGCCCGTCTGGCATCAACAACAACCATGCTACGTTCAAAGTCTCTTAAGTCACCTTTCTTCCCCATTCTGATGCTCGGTTTGAACTGCAGCAGATCGCCTTGAGCATGTCTACATGCCCAAGTGCATTGAGTTGATTAGAAATTTGCGTTAAGAGCAGTTTGACAGATGTACCTAATAAAGTGGCCGGTGTATGGAGCCAGAATTGTTTCATATTTCCAAACAAATATAATACAATCCACAAATAAATGTGAAGCGTTTGACAAATACCAAGCATATTCACAAATAAATACAATGAGATCCACAAATAAATCTTAGAGTTCCACAAACATTAATTACATTCACAAATAAGTAAAATTAGACTTGCAAATAAAAAACATACTCACACATATTTTTTTTTATTCTACAAACACAAATTTGCCTGACATTTATATGTGAATTGCGTCCTGTGCATTTGTAGATCACTGTGGTATTTGTGGGTTGCTCTCTAAGCATTTGAGGATCACTGTGATATTTGTGGGTACCTCTCTGCCCATTTGTGGATCGGGCTGTGCATTTGTGGATTTTGAAACAGTTCTAACGTCAAGACGAACACTGATCCACAAATAGATGAACTCCACCCACCTTCTGCTTAAACCAATCAGATACCGGCACCGTGATGCTGACCAATCGCTGCTCGTTCTCGCTCCAACCAATCACGCTTTGCCTTACAATCAGAGCGGGACCAGGCCAGCCGTAATGAAACAGTCTCTTCAAAATGGACGCATTGCTGTAATAATATGGAGCTGTCCTTGCTTTTTCAAGAGACTGATTAATTGACTGCACGATGGCTTTTCTGTGTTTGTGCCCAGCCCGCACGGACGAGGCTGAATCCAGCTTCTTATTGACGATATCCGGTCGCGGGTTTTAAGGTGGACCGGATAGGTTTTTAAGGTGGACCGTATAGCGTCAATAAGAAGCTGCGAATAAGAAGCTTGATTCAACCTCGTCTGTTTATAAATGTTTCCTAGGAATACAGTGAATGACTTTAATCGAATCATTAATTAAACAGACAGCTGTCACACCAAACCGCAAAGAGGTTGACTGATTAATTGACTGCACGATCGCTTTTCTGTGTTTGTGCTCAGCCTGCATGCTTACTCCTAGTGCAATCACTGTATGCAGATGGTGCAAGAGAGGATGATACAGCTTACACTCGCTGTTTATAAGTGTTTCCTTAGATTACCATAAAGGACTTTAATCGATATTATCATGGACTTTATTAAAAAAAAATTATATATAGCTAAACTTTGATAAAACAGAAATATAGCCATCTGTCTAAAACTAAACATTCTAATGTCATTTATTAGGCAAGTAACAAACTGAAACAAATGTTTTTTATATGCAAAAAAAGTATTTATATGCAAAACAAAACCTAATACATTTTTAAAGCAGATTAATTTCTTCCTGATTTATACTTCTACTTGTATTACATCTGATTTAGGTTCACAACTTGCATCCTACATGAAACTAGGTGAGGGAGACAGTTTCCATCGTTTGGCTGAGGGTCTCATCTGCAGAGTGAAGCGACACAAGCTGGACAGTCATCATCTCTCTCTATTAGCGAGCATCAACCAGATTTACACAATGGCTTGCCTTCTGCCCATTAGTAAAAGCTTGAGCAAAAGATTAAAGAGAAGATAACATTTGATGTGGAATGATGAACTTGAATTTATTCTTTTAACAAATATAAACAAGTATACTGTACATATTTTTTAGGGTTGCTTGCACTGCAGGGATATAAGGTTATTATAATAAACGTTCATTTTCAATGTATTAATCTAAACATTTAAACATAAATAACAGAACAATTTGAGTGAACATTTGTTCTGCACTAATGTACATATAACTTTAGATGCTTGCACTGCACTAATGTCAATATGCAGGTTTTTTTTGTGCATAGAGAATTATTAGGGTGTCCACCTCCATCAAATGTTGTACGAACCAATCGACTACAGTCTGACCCCCAGTGATGCTCAAACACTTTTTTTATTTAATTACATTTAATGTTAATCTTTTTATATAAGATTACAAGAATAATGCAAAATGCGTTTGGTTTAAGTAGCTAAAATGTAATAAATTGGATACCACCTCCAACTCATTTTCAGCAAAGAAAACCCTGAACTATGTGAATATAAGTAACTACACATTTGCACTGCAGTAGTTAAAAAGGTAAATAACTTCAGACATTTGCACTGCAGTTATGGAAATATAAATAATTTGACTCATTAATGTTAAACATTTCCCTTACAGTGATCTGTAAAAATACAACATTAAACAATTATCATTAAAAGTTGTGTGTGTATGAATTTTGTTTCAATCTGTAGTCATCTTGGCAGGTAGAAGTAAAAAAAAAAAAAAAAAAAGAAATAAAGAAAGAAATGGTCAGCTTCTTCTCAGATGGTCCGTAACATGTTGATGTCTTTGTAGATGAGCTGGGTCATCGTCATCCTGAGCATAAATAACCTGCTACTCAAACTATGCAGCTTCCCATCGTCATGCTGATCTCTCCTGTCACTCCACCCTTACAGGAAACTGAGAAATAACCTATAGTTTGTAATATTCATAGTTATGGATATTAAGGACACAATTTACACAAACATGTAAGTAGACAGAAGGATGGATGGATAGATAGAAGTGATGTGTAACAGGTGTCCCATCAGCAACACACCCGTCCATATTCACTCAGATCCTGAACTCAGCGAAAGAGGCCATCCACCAATGTACTCAAATGGGATTTATTTTCTGAGATAAAACAAAAATATGCAACACAGGAAAGTGCAGGATTTAACATTCGGCTCTCTCTAAAAGGGAAAAATACAAAAACTCTCTCGTTGAGATATTGTATACAACACTAAAATGCAATAGCAATGTGGCTTTTCAGTTAGCAAAACACAAATCATCTCAATCGTTCCAAAATAAACATTAGGAAATCAAAACATGAACTAGTATATTATTCACACAACATACACATTTATTTCGATCACTGAAATGATATAAAATTGTTTATATTATCCCTTCTTAATCTGTTTACAAGAGAGCGACGAGCTGCGCTTACCTGTAACCGATCTCTGTGAATCTACGGTAAGCGCAAAGGGACACAATGCGAAAAATTCCTGCAATTTTTATAACCACAAGGGGGCACTCAAACCATTTCATTTATAAAGCCTAATTTTATGTTATTTAATCTGATGAATTATATCGTCTTTTCAACTCCGTTACAGATGCAGGTAATTAAAATAAAACAAAAACTGGTATGAACTGTGAGAAACAGACACGGCTAGCGTTATATTGCTGTTCGTATAAATAGCATAATAATACTCACCCTTAAAATGATCAATGTAACTCGAAATGTAGAATTTTAACCTCTTCTTTGCTGTTTGGTGACAGCTGTCTGTTTAATTAATGATTCGATTGAAGTCATTCACTGTATTCCTAGGAAACATTCATGGATGGCCTCTTTCGTTGAGTTCAGGATCTGAGTGAATATGGACGGGTGTGTTGCTGATGGGACACCCGTTACACATCACTTCTATCTATCCATCCATCCTTCTGTCTACTTTTTTCTTCTTTTTTTTTTTACTTCTACCTGCCAAGATGACTACAGATTGAAACAAAATTCATACACACACAACTTTTAATGATAATTGTTTAATGTTGTATTTTTACAGATCACTGTAAGGGAAATGTTTAACATTAATGAGTCAAATTATTTATATTTACATAACTGCAGTGCAAATGTCTGAAGTTATTTACCTTTTTAACTACTGCAGTGCAAATGTGTAGTTACTTATATTCACATAGTTCAGGGTTTTCTTTGCTGAAAATGAGTTGGAGGTGGTATCCCATTCATTACATTTTAGCTACTTAAACCAAACGCATTTTGCATTATTCTTGTAATCTTATATAAAAAGATTAACATTAAATGTAATTAAATAAAAAAAGTGTTTGAGCATCACTGGGGGTCAGACTGTAGTCGATTGGTTCGTACAACATTTGATGGAGGTGGACACCCTAATAATTCTCTATGCACAAAAAAAACCTGCATATTGACATTAGTGCAGTGCAAGCATCTAAAGTTATATGTACATTAGTGCAGAACAAATGTTCACTCAAATTGTTCTGTTATTTATGTTTAAATGTTTAGATTAATACATTGAAAATGAACGTTTATTATAATAACCTTATATCCCTGCAGTGCAAGCAACCCTAAAAAATATGTACAGTATACTTGTTTATATTTGTTAAAAGAATAAATTCAAGTTCATCATTCCACATCAAATGTTATCTTCTCTTTAATCTTTTGCTCAAGCTTTTACTAATGGGCAGAAGGCAAGCCATTGTGTAAATCTGGTTGATGCTCGCTAATAGAGAGAGATGATGACTGTCCAGCTTGTGTCGCTTCACTCTGCAGATGAGACCCTCAGCCAAACGATGGAAACTGTCTCCCTCACCTAGTTTCATGTAGGATGCAAGTTGTGAACCTAAATCAGATGTAATACAAGTAGAAGTATAAATCAGGAAGAAATTAATCTGCTTTAAAAATGTATTAGGTTTTGTTTTGCATATAAATACTTTTTTTGCATATAAAAAACATTTGTTTCAGTTTGTTACTTGCCTAATAAATGACATTAGAATGTTTAGTTTTAGACAGATGGCTATATTTCTGTTTTATCAAAGTTTAGCTATATATAATTTTTTTTTAATAAAGTCCATGATAATATCGATTAAAGTCCTTTATGGTAATCCAAGGAAACACTTATAAACAGCGAGTGTAAGCTGTATCATCCTCTCTTGCACCATCTGCATACAGTGATTGCACTAGGAGTAAGCATGCAGGCTGAGCACAAACACAGAAAAGCGATCGTGCAGTCAATTAATCAGTCAACCTCTTTGCGGTTTGGTGTGACAGCTGTCTGTTTAATTAATGATTCGATTAAAGTCATTCACTGTATTCCTAGGAAACATTTATAAACAGACGAGGTTGAATCAAGCTTCTTATTCGCAGCTTCTTATTGACGCTATACGGTCCACCTTAAAAACCTATCCGGTCCACCTTAAAACCCGCGACCGGATATCGTCAATAAGAAGCTGGATTCAGCCTCGTCCGTGCGGGCTGGGCACAAACACAGAAAAGCCATCGTGCAGTCAATTAATCAGTCTCTTGAAAAAGCAAGGACAGCTCCATATTATTACAGCAATGCGTCCATTTTGAAGAGACTGTTTCATTACGGCTGGCCTGGTCCCGCTCTGATTGTAAGGCAAAGCGTGATTGGTTGGAGCGAGAACGAGCAGCGATTGGTCAGCATCACGGTGCCGGTATCTGATTGGTTTAAGCAGAAGGTGGGTGGAGTTCATCTATTTGTGGATCAGTGTTCGTCTTGACGTTAGAACTGTTTCAAAATCCACAAATGCACAGCCCGATCCACAAATGGGCAGAGAGGTACCCACAAATATCACAGTGATCCTCAAATGCTTAGAGAGCAACCCACAAATACCACAGTGATCTACAAATGCACAGGACGCAATTCACATATAAATGTCAGGCAAATTTGTGTTTGTAGAATAAAAAAAAAATATGTGTGAGTATGTTTTTTATTTGCAAGTCTAATTTTACTTATTTGTGAATGTAATTAATGTTTGTGGAACTCTAAGATTTATTTGTGGATCTCATTGTATTTATTTGTGAATATGCTTGGTATTTGTCAAACGCTTCACATTTATTTGTGGATTGTATTATATTTGTTTGGAAATATGAAACAATTCTGGCTCCATACCGGTGAGTGTACATACGGAATCCTTACATTATGTTGATCAAATATCCACACAAGTATAGCAATATACTTGTCTTTGTATTTGCTTTTGGCATTGTGCATATTGTTTTATTTTAATGTAACTGTGATTTGATTTGTTTGACCCTAGGAAGATTTGGCATTAACAATACCAGTACATTTAGGGTCATTTTTTTAACATCCTCATGAGATAAACCACACAGAATGATGGTTGCATTTATGTGTAGGGTTTGAGTAGGGTGATAAAACACAGGGAAAACACAGTACAAAACTCATTACGTCTTTGAGAATTCCCTGTATTGCCATGTGTATGTCAGTCAGTGTGTAAATTATTATGTTTATTATTTCAATATCTGATATAAAGAAACCTTTCGGTTAACATTGCTGCAAACCAGCTGCGTCATCCTTCACAAATGTTGTTTAAGGGTTGTGTGTCGAATCCTCAGATGTGTTCTCCTCCTGCAGCTCCTGTAGTGTCCACTAGAGGGTCTTTGAAGAGTGTGCGTCGATAACCAACAGGTAAAGATGCTCAGTTATCCTGCATTATCCTGACTAAACTAGATGAGCAGCAATAGTTGGTTTAGCCCAACAGTTTATGTACAAAAACCAGGCCTTTGGGTTTTTCCAGAATACGTCTATATAGGAGCTTTGGCCCAAAGAATTCACAACCCAGACGCTGCCAAGTGCATTAAATCTTCAGCGCTGACTTTTAGGTCAATAAAAGTGTAGAAGCAGGTCGGGAATGTGCGAATGGAGCTTTAATAGACTATATATTTCCATAAAACGAGCTCTGCATGAATCATTTAGTCTAAGTATATTACAGTGTGTTGAGGCATGTCTTTGTATTCTTGGCCTGGCAGTTAGGTTGGCTCATTTATATCGGAGATATATTCAATTCTACACACACTGCTTTATAATAGCTGCATATTCCTCCACATTTCAGGTTAAACTGATTCATGAAATTATTAAACTGTCAGATATACGGAGGCTTTTTACTGTGGCGGTACATTGAACTTAAAGCGTCCATATTCAAACCTTAAAGTGTGTACGTTCTGATAAAAGGTTCAAGTTTGTGCATCATGCTTTTTGGACTGTTGGACATTACTTCTAGTGAACCCATTTATAATGTTGTTTGATACATACAGTTGAAGTCAAAATTATTAGCCCTCCTGTGTGATTTTTTAAAAATATTTTTAAAATCCTGTTTAAAAGAGCAAGACATTTTTCACAGTATTTCCTATAATATTTTTTCTTCTGGAATAAAGTCTTATTTGTTTTATTTCGGCTAGAATAAAAGCAGTTTTTAATTTTTTTAAATAACATTTTAAGGTCAATATTGTTAGCCCTCTTGAGCAATTTTTTAAAATGATTTTCAGCAAAACAAACCATTGTTTACACTAATTTCCCTACCCAGTTAAGCCTTAAAATGTTACTTTAAGTATCTTGAAAATATCTAGTCAAATATTATGTACTTTCATCATGGCAAAGAATAAAGAAATCAGTTATTAGAAATTAGTTAATAAAACTATTATATCTAGAATAATTCAGAAGGGCTGATAATTCCAACTTCATCTGTATAAACTGCAAAAAATTAACAATTCATTAGATTGTATTTTATTAAATTGTATCAGATGTTTGCTAGTGCATGCTTGACTCTTAAAATGTGAAAGAGAATAAGAAATTCCTACACTTTCAGAATGAAACAAAGGGAGAGTTCACATAAAAAATAAAAATTGCTGTTCATTTATTGACACTTTCTTACTGCCCTCTTTCCGTGCTCCGGTAAGCTAAAGGTAAATCATTTCTGATCCCATAGTTCTTGTTGATTCATAAAATACTGTACATATCCAGTTACTTTGACAGCTAATAACTTTATTATATTGAGTAATGAGTAATATGTTATATTGAGGCCTGATGTACAGTTAAAGTCAGAATTATTAGCCCCCCTGTTTGTTTTTCACCCATTTTATGTTTAACAGATATGAGATTTTTTCAACACATTTCTAAACATAATAGTTTTAATAACTCATTTTTATTAACTGATTTATTTTATCTTTGTCATGATGACAGTAAATAATATTTTCAAGACACTAGAATTCAGCTCCAAGTGACATTTAAAGGCTTAACTAGGTTAATTAGGTTAACTTGGCAAGTTAGGGTAATTAGGCAAGTTATTGTATAATGATGGTTTGAAGTTAATAATTTTGACTTTAAAATGTTTATTAAAAAAATAAAAACTGCTTTTATTCTAGCCAAAATAAAACAAATAAGACTTTTTCCAGAAGAAAAAATATTATCAGACATACTGTGAAAATTTCTTTGATCTGTTAAACATCATTTGGGAAATATAAAAAAAAAAAAAAAATTCAAAGGGGACTAACAATTCCGACTTCAACTATATATAATGCATGCATAGGCACACTATAAAGCTCCAAGAATTAAATCTACATTTAAAAACATGTAATGTCCAGAAACTATGATGATTGACACTGTGGTAAAAATACATGTTAAACGTATGGACTCTCAATATAGTGAAAATAAAAAGAAACCTGTAAGATATTATCATTACACTGTTAACGATTCTTGTAAATTACACTGTATTTAACTGTAATATGAACTGTATTTTACTGCTGAACAGTTATGCAGAATGTTACTGTATTAATAATGAAAAAAAATCTGAATTTGCAGATAAAAGCTCAAAATTCCAGGAAAAATGTATAAAAAAGAACAGAACAATAAGCAGCTGCAGCTGTATTAAAAACCTGTATAATTGCAGGTACAGTGCTCGACATACTGTATATGAATACACCCCTCACAAATCTCTCATTTAGATTCATATTTTCTATAGGAAGCTTTACAATATTAAACACTCACTGGCCACTTTGTTAGGTACACCTTACCTTACCAGTAACTGGTTGGACCTCATTTTGCCTTCAGAACAGCTTTAATCCTTCATGGCATAGATTCAACAAGGCACTGGAAATATTCCTCAGAGATTTTGGTCCATATTGACATGATAGCATCACGCAGTTGCTGCAGATTTGTGGGCTGCACTTCCATGATGTGTCTCCGGTTCCACCAACATCTCAAAGGTGCTCTATTGGATTGAGCTCTGGTGACTGTGGAGGCCAATTGAGTACAGTGAACTCATTGTCATGTTCAAGAAACCAGTCTGAGATGATTCGCGCTTTATGACATGACGCGTTATCCTGCTGGAAGTAGCCATCAGAAGATGAGTACATTGTGGTCATAAAGGAATGGACATGGTCAGCAACAATACTCAGGTAGGCTGTGGTGTGGACACAATGCTCAATTGGTACTAATGGGTTCAAACTACTGCAACATTTTTCCAATCTTCTATTGTCCAATTTTGGTGAGCCTGTGTGAATTGTAGCCTCAGTTTCCTGTTCTTAGCTGACAGGAGTGGCACCCGGTGTGGTCTTCTGCTGCTGTATCCAATCCGCCTCAAGGCTGGATGTGTTGTGCGTTCAGAGATGCTCTTCTGCACACCTCAGTTGTAACGAGTGGTTATTTGAGTTTCTGTTGCCTTTCCATCAGCTGGAACCAGTCTGGCCATTCTCCTCTGACCTCTGGCATCAGCAAGACATTTGCGCCCACAGAACTGCCGCTCACTGGATATTTTCTCTTTTTCGGACCATTCT
Source organism: Danio kyathit (assembly GCA_903798195.1). Lineage (NCBI taxonomy): Eukaryota > Metazoa > Chordata > Actinopteri > Cypriniformes > Danionidae > Danio > Danio kyathit. The sequence continues at coordinate 62,056,548 of LR812526.1, forward strand.
CTGTAAACCCTAGAGATGGTTGTGCATGAAAATTCCAGTAGATCAGCAGTTTCTGAAATGCTCAGACCAGCCCGTCTGGCACCAACAACCATGCCACGTTAAAAGTCACTTAAATCCCCTTTCTTCCCAATTCTGATGCTCAGTTTAAACTGCAGCAGATCGCCTTGACCATGTCTACATGCCTTAAATGCATTAAGTTGCTGCCATGTGATTGGCTGATTAGAAATTTGCATTAATGAGCAGGTGGACAGGTGTACCGAATAAAGTGGCCGGTGAGTGTATTTGCGCATATACATTAGATTAGTCAGTACTGAAGCCAAATCTGGAGCTAATCTAACAAAATAACGTATGATAACGGTCCAAAATTAGTACAACTAAATTTATATGTTAGGGGAAAATATTTACTAAAAGAGCAAAATTCAAGAGAAACAAAAAATGAATAAACTTTTTTTTTTTCATTTTGTAGTTTGTATTTTTTTTCCAATATTTCACATACATTTAAATGTATTATCTTTCTGTTTCTAAAGATGTTCAGTGACTAAAATATAATTTTAATAAATATATCCGTTTAATAAATCTGTTTTGTTCAAATGCACCAATATATTACATTTATTCACTGAGAAATGGATAAAAATATTCATTTTCAAAATGGGGTGTGCTCATTTATGTTGAGCACTGCATAAGAGATATGCTTTCCTAATTGACTAAGAGAGATGAAGTGTGTGTGAACTGACACAACCTTTTCTGATTTCTGAGCCCTGTGTTTTGCACGGTGGGATGTGAGTTTGACGCACAAACATGACGCAGATATTCGTCATTGAGAGAAAAACTGTTCAGCGTACAACATGAAGTCTGACAGACTGTCAGCTTGAGATTTTAAATTGCACTTTAAGCTGAAAACTATCTTAAAAATATCCAGTCAAATATTATGTGCTGTCATCATGGCAAAGACAAAAGAAATCAGTTATTAGAGATGAGTTATTAAAACTATTATGTTTAGAAATGTGTTGAAAAAATCTTCTTTCCATTAACCAGAAATTGGGGAAAAAACATATTCAGGGGGGCTAATAATTCTGACTTCAACTGTATATACACTGCCTGACAAAAGTCTTGTCGTTGATCGCAGTCGTAAGAGCAACAAATAATAACTTGACTTCTGGTTGATCATTTGAAAAAGATGCAGAAGGTCGATTTCTCTGATGAATCATCTGTTGATCTGCATCCCAATTATCACAAATACTGCAGAAGACCTATTGGAACCCACATGGACCCAAGATTCTCACTGAAATCAGTCAAGTTTGGTGAAGGAAAAATCATGGTTTGGGGTTACATTCAGTATGGGGGCGTGCGAGAGATCTGCAGAGTGGATAGCAACATCAACAGCCTGAGGTATCAAGACATTTGTGCTGCTCGTTACATTACAAACCACAGGAGAGGGCAAATTCTTCAGCAGGATAGCGCTCCCTCTCATACTTCAGCCTCCACATCAAAGTTCCTGAAAGCAAAGAAGTTCAAGGTGCTCCATGATTGGCCAGCCCAGTCACCAGAAATAAACATTATTGAGCATGTCTGGGGTAAGATGAAGGAGGAGGCATTGAAGATGAATCCAAAGAATCTTGATGAACTCTGGGAGTCCTGCAAGAACGCTTTCTTTGCCATTCCAGATGACTTTATTAATAAGTGATTTGAGTCATTGCAGAGATGTATGGATGCAGTCCTCCAAGCTCATGATGGAGTCAGACACAATATTCATTTTGTTTCCACTGCAGCATGACTTTATATTCTATACTGGACATAATTTCTGTTCAGTGACAAGACTTTTGTCTAAGCAAAGTCAGACCTTACTGTCCTAATTAATTCAAAATTAAGGCATGATCATATTTTATTTTAATCAAATAAGTGTAATCTAGAGGCCTTTGCTTTTCATATAAGCCATTTCTGATACCAAATGATCAACTAGAAGTCAAGATATTATGTGGTGTTCCTAAAACTTGGATAGGTGACAAGACCTTTGTCAAGAAGTGTAGCAAATAAATAAATAAAAAAGAATGGGAAAAAGTTGTCTATACTGTAGATGCAGAGGCAACTGAAAGCACGTTTTGTCAGCATATGGAAATACCATCGATTCAGCAAGCTGTTATTTGAGAAACTTTTTTTTAAACTGCATATTCAAAATATTCACTTCAGCAAAGAGCAGAGCAATGTTCTGTTTAATCATTTTTGGCCTTTGATAGTCTCTTAAGCATTTCACGAGGGGTCATTATTTTTCTGCTTTTAGTATAGCGAAAGTACATCCTGGAGCTGCAATGCCAGTACAGGCCATATTTCACAAATCAATCTTCATTGTGATTGGTCCTTGAGCCTGCTTTGCACACTCTGTACCTCATAACAAGTGTTCCTCCCAGTTATAGAAAACTGCATTACAGGACACAGTGTGCATTTTCAAGCTAACAACGTTCTTAGAGGACTTATGGCTATCTTTTTTTTTTTTTAACCCTAGACACATTCAGATAAGATTTTAAAATATGTATATGATACATAACTATTATGTGTTTCAGCATGGATGCATTAGATTGACCCAAAGTGACATTTTAAGGAATTATTTTATTTCATTCATTCATTCATTCATTCATTCATTCATTGATTTTCCTCCTGCTTAATCTCTATTTCTGAGGTTGCCACATCGGAATGAACCGCCAACTATTCTGGCATATGTTTTACACAGGGAATGTCCTTCCAGCCACACCCCAGTACTGGGAAACACCCATACACACTCATTCAAACACACACTGATGCACTACGGCCAATTTATTCAATTCACCTATAGCGCATGTGTTTGGACTGTGGGGGAAACCGGAGCACCCGGAGGAAACCCATGCCAACACAGGGAGAACATGCAAACTCCACACAGAAATGCCAGCTGGGACTCGAACCAGCGACCTTTTTGCTGTGAGGCAACAGTGCTAACCACTGAGCCACCATACCGCCATTATCTTGTTTTTAATTAGTAAAAAATAAAGAAATAAAGATACAAAACTGGTCACCAGGGACGTTTCTTTACACTTTTGAACCTATGAGGTCTACAATTGGATTTTAAATGTACAAATTAGTAGCTAAAAAACTACGATTGTAAACCTGATAGTTGAGAAAGCAACCCAGGCTCATTATAGATAATTTTTTTTCAGATCTCCAATTTCTCTTGCGAGTGCCATTCGCACCTGCTGTTCTCGCATAAATCCACCAAAGGCTGCTGTTGACCCCCACCCCTTTCCCTAAACCCAACCGATAGTGTTTTCAAAAGCAATGCAGAAAAAAGCCCTTGCAGCCACCTTAATTTTACCACGTGTTCAGATCCTACCACATTCTCACCCTGTTATTTACTTGTTTATTTCATTTTTTAACTTGTGCTTTTGTCTTACCTGCTTTCTGGAACAGTTCTTCGCCAGACAGAGTCCTCTCTGCGTTTCAGGTCCGTCGATGTACGTAGTGAGCTTCTGGGCAAACTGGTAAATGCAGAAAAGTCGTCCACACAGAGGTAAGCGGTCAGCTGGTAGCGCGAAAAGAAACAGAAGACGTCAGCGGCATCATACCACCCCGTAGCATTCATTTTAAAGACAAAATGCAGCCATACGTAGCTCTGGCTACATAATTTTTGCTCTCCAGAAATGTATACGGGGGTACGTTTTCACAATGAGCCTGTGTTGTGCAAAAGTGTACCTTTTTAAAAGGTATACCGCCGCAATGATTTCATTTCTGAGGTACAATGGATCAATTTAATGGATTCTTCGGTTTAGTCCCTTTATTAATCAGGGGTCGCCACAGCGGAATGGACTGCCCAAATAATAATTATGTATTATGTATTTATTTTAAAGTCATATCTAAATGTGTCCAGGGTTTAAAATAAAAGTAACCATAAATCCACTATAAGAACACTTTTAGCTTGATAAAATGTATTTCATAATAAAATACAAATTGTTAACAAAATATGCAATATAAAATATACAAAAAAGGGATGGGTAGAAACCCTAGGTTTATTAAATCATACCCACAGTATTTACCAAAACCAAATAAAACCAAATCATTTATTTATATATATATATATATATATATATATATATATATATATATATATATATATATATATATATATATATATAATTTTTTAACTACTCCACTTACTATTTTTATTCCTCTTTTTTTGTATTGTGCTTATCAAGTATATCTGGAATTTTCTATCAATTAGATCCTGAAAATGTTTCAGCTTTGTCATCACATGAATATATTACCTTTGAAACATATCCAAGTAGATTCAATTTATAACATTATATCACAATATCGATGCGTTTACTGTAGCTTTGGTCAAATAAATACAGCTTAGGTCAGAATAAGCCATTTTAAAAAATATCACGAGTGTGAAAAGGAACAAAAGTTGTTAGCGTTATACTGCCTCGAAGGGCTCATTTTACCTAAAAATCACAGGTAAACGTTCAAAATGTAGAGCGAAGCATTTATATCCAATGGCAAAAATTAATAGGCTTGATGAAAATTCTTAGGCATAGCACAGTTAACCAGGAAAGATGCTGTCAATATATTAAAACAAACACTTTAGATTAGATGCTTTATAGGCTAATGAAAATATAAGGAAATCCATTGTAGAGTAACCACATAGAGTAAATCTTCACGGACCCCCTGGAGTATTCTGAAGAATATCTTTGGTATTAGGCATGAGTTCTGGTTCTGCGCACGCCATGATCCTTTTATAAAGAGTTTTACTGTTGCTCCAGAGGCAATAACTTGTGTTTTATTAAACAGGATCCAGGGTGAAAGAGTTTCTGAGCTCTGCACTGTATCACATCCACCTACTGCATATTCGCAGCATTTATAGCGAGGGCATGAAATGATAAGAACACTTGCGTTTGCCATTAAAAAAAAGCCTTTTAAACTACCTTTATGTGTTTATTTTGGATTTGTTTGATTTGTGCACTTACATCTGAATTACTGACACTTAGGCACTTAGTTTCAGTCCACTTTTAGACACGCACACCAAACTTTCCTTCACTTCTTCCCCCAATCTTCATCAAGTGAACAAGAGTAATTTGCAAGGACATACACTCAATCCCTCAATTTTGACGGAACATATGGCCACTCCAGACAATTGAAGAAAAATATTGCTTAACCCTTGTGCACTGTTCAAATTTACTACCCTTTTGTTATGTTCGGGATAAAAACATCCACTGAAATAAACTGTGAAAATGCATCAGATACTTTTTTTTTTTTTTTTGCATAAATATGCTAATCAACCTTAGTCCTGATCAAAACTACTAAATTGTTTAGAAAATGTACAGGATTTTAACTTATTAATTGCCAAGTTTACAAATTATGTCACTGATTTGGTGGAAAAAACACAAAATGACGTATTTTCAATATAAAAGTAATTGTGTACTGGATTTTTTTAACCTTTTATCACAGTCTTGGACATGTGAACGATTAGTAACAACATTGACTTTGATGCTTTGTTAGATTTTCATTTTTCTCCCTAATTTACAGTTGGTGGCTGTTTTTGCCCCATTGACTTCTATTATAACCACATTTGATGGTGCATAAATCAACACAGGCTCATTCTGAAAACGTAGTCCTGTGGACGTTTCTGGAGACCGCAAATTATGTAGCAGGAGGTACATATGGCATAGAGGTAAAGTTGGTTTTATATTCACACATTCGTTCATTTAGAAGTCTATATATTGTTTACCATGTTACTTTGAATATTCGATCGAAATTAGCATGCAAGTTTGACTTCAAAACAACACTAACACTGTTTTTTTGACTGTGAACAATGTTGTAGTTTGATAGTCATTGGCTATTAATATGATTTCGCTATTTAGAGTTCGCAAATAATACGTTTATGAAATTATATTATTAAGGGGAAAGTCCGAATGTGCGAATATAAAACCAACTTTACCTCTATCATATGGCTGCATTTCATTTTTTAAGCGAACGCTATGGGGCGGTATGACGCCGTTCCTTTTGACGCTTACCGGCTGACCGCTTACCTCTGTGTGGAGGCCTTTCCCGCCGCAACCAGCTTGTCGTGTACGCCGGCGGACTTGAGATGCAGAGAGGAGTTGACCACGACGACGATGACCGGGTTCGAGTACGGGGAAGAGCGGTTCCAGAAATCAGGTAAGACAAAATGAACGAGTGAACAACAGGGTGAGAACGTGGTAAAATCCGAAAACGTGGTAAAAATCAGACGAGGGCTTTTCTTTTTCTGGACGGCTTTTGTAAACAGTTGGTTGGGTTTAGGGAAGTATGTGGGTGGGCGGGTCAATCGGTAAAATTGGTTGGGTTTAGGGAAGGAGGAGGGTGGGTCAGTCGATTGGCCGGTCGCCCAATTAATCATTCAGTCAGACAGACAGACAGACAGACGGTAGGTCGACAACGGCCTCTGGTGGGTTTACGCGAGAACAGCGATGGCGCGAATGGCACTCGTGAGAGACGTTTGATATAGGAAAAAAGCACATACATCGGCCTCTCGCGGATTCGCGAAAACAAAAACTGCAAAAATACATACCTCCCGGGACGTATGTTGCGGTCTCCAGAAACGTCCACGGGACTACGTTTTCAGAATGAGCCTGGGTTGGCATAAATACACAGTCTTTGTTTTTGTTTACTCCATGTAGTTCTGAGAGCTGAGATGCATATTTAAATTTTCTCAGACACATCAAGGTGAGTGCGTAAAGGTCACTCTCACACACTCAGACACACATACACACACTTTAATTTGCTGTTATCATTCATTTATTCATTTTCTTTTCAGCTTAGTTCTTTTATTAATCCGGGGTCACAACAGCAGAATGAACCGCCAATTTATCCAGCACATGTTTTACGCAGCGGATGCCCTTCCAGCCGCAACCCATCTCTGGGAAACATCCATACACACTCATTCACACTCATACACTACGGACAATTTAGCCTACCCAATTCACCTGTACTGCATGTTTTTGGACTGTGGGGGAAACCGGAGCACCCGGAGGAAACCCACGCGAACGCAGGGAGAACATGCAAACTACACACAGAAACGCCAACTGACCCAGCCGAGGCTCGAACCAGCAACCTTTTTGCTGTGAGGCGACAGCACTACCTACTGCGCCACTGCGTCGCCTAATTTGCTCTTATACTGCATATAAATTCCATAAACTAAGGTTTTGCACAGGCCATCTAAAGAGTTAATGATGACCAACAGTAAAAATTACAAATTTTACCTCATCTTTTTCTTTATTATGGAAAACCAGCAACAATCAAAAATGCATGATTATATGTTGTCATAGTTTTGTAATAAAAAAAAATGTGGTTATAATGGAAGTCAATGGGGCAAATGTAGCTACCAATAGTAAAGTAGGGTGAAAGAAAATAAAAATGAATCAAAAACAATGCATCAAAGGCAATGTTGTTTCATATCCAAGACATGAAATATGAAATAGGTCATTTTGTGTGTTTTTTCACCAAATCAGTGACATCATTTATGAATTTGGCAATTGAAGAGGTAAAATCCTGTAATTTTCTAAACAATTTAGTAGTTTTGATCAGGACTAAGGTTGATTAACTGATTTATGCAACAAAAAAATGAAAAAATTATTTATCTGATGCATTTTTACAGCAGTTTAATTCAGTGGATGTTTTCATCCTGAACATGACAAAAGGGTAGTGAATTTGCCCAGAGTGTATCATTGAGTTCTTTTAAAAATTCAAAGCATTTTCTCAAAATATGTATCAAAATAAGATTTGTCACCCGAAATCATTCTGCTAGCTGAAACATAGAAAAAGTTATGGCCAAATTAAGACTCAAAATAACCCCAGAGTGGATGAAAACAGGCGGTTCATTCCGCTGTGGCGACCCCAGATAATAAAGGGACTAAGCCGAAAAGAAAATGAATGAATGGATGAAAACATCCCCAACAGCACATAAGGGTTAAGGGGGCTAATGATATTGAAAAAAATTCAAAACTGCTTTTATTCTAGTCGAAATAAAACAAATAAGACTTTCTCCAGAAGAAAAAATATTATAGGAAATACTGTGAAAAATTCCTTGCTCTGCTAAACATCGTTCGGGAAATTCCTTGCATCATTTGCGCATGTCTTTGGACTGTGGGGGAAACCGGAGGAAAACCAACACCAACATGGGTAGAACATGCAAACTCGACACAGAAATGCCAGCTGACCCAGCCGGGGCTCAAACCAGTGACCTTCCTGCTGTGAGGCAACAGTGCTAACCACTGAGCCACTGTGCCACCTCACATTAAATACAGCGTGACCAAATGTTAAATTATGTTCAGTTTTTTCAGCTGACTTTGTATTATCATGGATCCATATTATTTTAGTTTTGCCTGTGTATTTTTGTATGTTCTGATTGCTGCATTATATATTTTAGCAAGGAATTTTCTGCTGAAGAAAGAAGTAATCTACATCCTAGATGTAGGGTCAGTAAATTAATATCAAACTCTAGATTTTGCTCATTGCTCAATGATCACTAAACCAAGGAATTTCTCCTAATATGCAGAAAAGTCCCCTAATCTGCAGGAGCGAGTGAGAATTGGTCTAGTCAGGCTTTTTATTTGGACATGTGGCTTCACATCTGAGCCACAGATGAATATCGTCGCTGCATTGTGGTAAACGAGTTACATAGGAGCCCGTTTTGCCCTCCCTAGTGGAAATGTCAACTTTGTTTAGACCTGAGTATACTGAAAAAGAATGAAATCCTCTGTACAATTTTGGTTCGTCGCTCTCTGGCGTTTCTAGTGCAGAGCCAGACTGCCCGCTGACTCAAATCTGCGCACCTGCACTGAAGGCCTACAAATGTATTTAATGGTTTGGCTGCTGTGATGCTTCTAGACTTTGCTCATAAAAGATCTGGTTTGTTTTACATAGACGGAGCCCGGTCATTTTAATGAAAACACAAAACAGTGAAATGCACACTTGTTCATCGTAAAAAACGATAATTAGAATAATAAAATAAATCCAGGGCCAGATTCACTCACTCTCCTTCAGCTTAGTCCTTGATATCACCACAGTGGAATGAACCGCCAATTAATCTGGCATATGTTTTACGCAGCGGACTCTGAACATTACTTTCATCACTTTTGGCTGAACATAGCTTTAGGACAGAAGCAGATATTCCTCAGGTTTCATTATAATATCTTAATTTGTGTTTTTTAAGATGAACAAAAAATGTTACGGGGTGTCACAGTGGCACAATGGGTAGCATGATCGCCTCACAGCAAGAAGGTCACTGGTTCGAGCCTCGGCTGGGTCAGTTGGCATTTCTGTGTGGAGTTTGCATGTTCTCCCCGTGTTTGCGTGGGTTTTCTCCGGGTGCTCCGGTTTCCCCCACAAGTCCATAGACATGTGGTATAGGTGAATTGGGTAAGCTAAATTGTCCGTAATATATGTGTGTGAATGGGAGTGTATGGGTGTTTCCCTGTAATGGGTTGCAGCTGGAAGGGCATCCGCTGCATAAAACATATGCTGCATAAGTTAGCGGTTCATTCCACTGTGGCGACCCCAGATTAATAAAGAGATAGGCCGAAAGGAAAATAAATAAATGAAGAAGGGTTCATCCCAATCATCACAAATACAGCAGAAAACCTGTTGGAACCCACATAGACCCAAGGTTCTCACAGAAATCAGTCAAGTTTGGTGAAGGAAAAATCATGGTTTGCGGTTACATTCTTTATGGGGGGTGTTGCAAGAGATCTGCAGAGTGGATGGCAACATCAACAGCCTGAGGTGACAAGACATTTGCGCTGCCCATTACATTACAAACCACAGGAGAGGGCAAATTCTTCAGCAGGATAGCGCTCCTTCTCATACTTCAGCCTCCACATCAAAGCTCCTGAAAGCAAAGAAGGTCAAGCTGCTCCAGGATTGGCCAGCCCAGTCACCAGACATGAACATTATTGAGCATGTCTGGGGTAAGATGAAGGAGGAGGCATTGAAGATGAATCCAATCGGTCGGTAATTCGGTCAGTCAGTTAGTCAGTCAGTTGACAGCGGCCTCTGGTGGATTTACACTAGAAGAGCAGGCGCGAATGGCACTCACAAGAGAAATTTGAGATCTGAAAAAGCGTACACAGCGCCCTCTGGTGGATTCGCAAAAAAACAAAAGAAAAACGTACCTCCAGGGACGTATTTCACCCTGTCCAGAAATGTATATAGGGGTACATTTTCAGAATAAGCCTGGGTTGAGTATATCTTAACATGCAATTTAATGCCGTAACTAGGTGAATTAGGGAAGTTAGGGTAATTAGGCAAGTCATTGGACAACAGTAGTTTGTTCTGTAACCAATTGGAAAAAAAATGTCTCAACGGGGCTAAAAATATTGACCTTAAAATAGTTAAAAAAAATTTATTAACTGCTTTTATTCCAGCCAAACTAAAAGACTTTCCCCAGAAGAAAAAGGTATTATAGGAAATACTGTGAACATTTCCTTGTTCTGTTAAACATCACTAGAGTAACATTTGAAAAAGAATGAAAATTTCACATTAGGGCTAATAATTTTGACTTCAACTGCATAAACCTGGATGAATACACCATCCATTGATAATTAGGGTCTGGACAATAGACTGTAAAAGATATGGACATAGTATCCTTGAAGTCACCCATAGGTTTCTGAAGAATGCAAAAGAAGCTACAAGTAGGCGTGGACAAACATCACCATTTTGTTCGCACGTCATCGCACGACACCGACCGGGAGATACCAAACAAGGGCAAAGAGGCGGAGCGTGAGCAGAGCTACAGACGCTTGCTATCCTTTTGCTTAGACAGACTTTTCTTTGGGAGAAACGCTTAATACTTCATTTTGTGTTCTCACCTCATGTGCTTGGTTGTACACTATATCAATAGAGTGTTTAGACATTTAAAAACCCTGTTGTAACACATTGAGTCACTAAACATTGTTCTTATGACGTTTTTCTACAGGAGGAAAGCGTGAATTACTTCCAAACACTTCAAATATAGTCTGTGTTAGTAAATGCAAGGCTATTTATGAAATCCAGGCATAACAATGTATGACAACTCTTCAGATGACTGTTCTAGAGCCTACAGCTAATCAATCTGTCAGATTCTGGAGTGCGTTTATATTCTAATGATAAATATAAATGATAAATGATCTTTAATAAAGCAAATACATTTATAGAGATGGTATATAAGTATATAATTTCACTCACCTGGGAAATGGAGGCCACGTGAATGGTTTGTGAGCACAATAAAGTGCACACAGCATGCCATATCATCTGATAATTGTAAGAAATAATTTCAAAAAGCAACTGACTGTGTAAAGCCACATAAAACAAAACAAAAATAGGATGTATATGCCGAGTTCAGCGGCTAATCAGCCGGAATCAGGTGAAGTGACAGCGACCAGGGAAACCTAGCTGTCACTCAAGTGGCCACACCCTTAATTATGCAAACTTAATATAACTTATTAAAAACAAAACGGATGAGTTATAAATAAATCACCCCCCTCACAGTTGTCATGAAGGGTAATATTAGCTATATGAACCAAAATCGTTCTTTGTACCAGGCTGTAAACACCTTTTTTTTCTCTGCTGTAAAGTTGGCCATTGTAACAGTGGGTTCAATAGAAATGTGACCTATTATGGAGCCAGGACTAGCAGAATTTTGATGAAGTGCAGTTTCAGTTACTTCCGTATTTGCTTTACGAGGGAGAGCAGGAGGTTGTCGCTTGGTCTGGAAATGACATGAAGTGTCCTACTGGGTGACCGAACTCTCTGAAATGCAAATTCAGTGATTCAATTATCAGTAAATCCAGGCCACAAAGTAATCACTTCGATTGACATTTCAAACATGAAGTCTATAAATAGTCGTTTTGCAGAAAAACTGCACTCGCTGCTGGAAAAATGAGCAAGTGCATCTGTCTTTGTTTCTGCTGGATCTCTCGCTTGTCTCCAGCAGGCTCGGGTCCACGTGCCCTGCAGGCGATCGTGATACATCTTGATCAGTGTTTTCAATTGTTGCATTGGGGTCTTTGTGCTTTCCCTCACCACAACAGCTCAAACATATTAGGAACATATTTGATTTAATACTAAACTGCATTAAAAGCTAAACCGTCGGGGCGAGCCAGGCTGTATCGCGTGAGCCCTTTGAGTTTTGACGTGCGGTGTTTGAACTGCGTTTAATGATTAAATATAAAGCCTCATGTGAGGGCTTAACCCCCCTGGAGATCCTACATCAGGTTAGCTGATGTTTTAAAGATAACGCTAGTTTGCTTTCAGACCATCTGTGTTTAATGCTCTCAAGGGAACGCTTTAGTCTGAGAGAAGTGAAAAGCCATACGTTGACAATTCAGCTTACAAACAGAAAACTGCAGTTGCTTAGTTACTCAACTAAGTTCTGTTAGTGTACAGAATCTTGACATCTCTCATTTCCTTTAATTCACTATTTATGGTCACAATTAAATAGGATTAAATAAGATGACATTAAAAAAGCGAGCGACTGCTCCATATTTTACATTCTGTACAGAGAGGTCACGTTTTGATCTACTATTGGTCTCACAAAATCACATGACGCGATTTTGTCACAGTTTAGAGTTACTGAATGTTCCAACAAGAGTGAGTTATTGAATCATTCACTCATCTGAATAAATTACTAAGTACCTCAGACTTAAATGAAAATACATAATTTTTTAAACATAGAAACACCATTAAACCATGGTTACAATAGAGTTTGAGCTTGCAAAATTTTGTCGTATGGTGCAGCGAAAAGGGGCGGGATTAAATAAGATGATTAGACGTTAAAAAAAGCGAGCGACTGCTCCTTATTTTACATTTCTGTACAGAGAAGTCACGTTTTGATCTTCCATTGGTCTCACAAAATCACGTGATGCGATTTTGCCACAGTATAGAGTTATTGAATCTTCCAACAAGAGTGAGTCATTGAATCATTCACTCATTTGAATCAATTACTAAGTACCTCAGACTTAAATGAAAATAAATCATTTTTTAAACATAAAAACACCATTAAGCGGCAGTCACAATACAGTTTGAGCTTGTGAAATTCTGTCGTACAGCACTGAAAAAAAGGGTGGGATTAATAAAAATAAAAAAAGCGAGCGACTGCTCCATACTGAATCTTTCAGTCAGTTACTGAATCTTCATTCAATCGTCTGAATCAATTACTAAGTACTTAAATGAAAATAAATATTTTTTTTCCCTCTCGAAAGCAGAAGTTATGATACCCATTTCTCTGAAAAAATAATTTTCAGCCAGTTATTTAAAATATAGATATTTTTAATTTCTTCAAGTAAACTTAAAAAGATAAAAAAGAGGAAAGCATTTAGAGGAGAACATTACATGTTGCAAAACTGCTGTTTATTTCAGTCTAGAATGTTGGGCCGCTCAATTAACTAAATAAAATGGTGGATTTAAAATAGTTAATTTACAGTTATAGCAGCTTATTTTATTTTTTTATCTCATACACAAATTATGGATTAATATATCCATAATAATCGTTATGTATTCATACAATATTATCTACATTAACTACAGATTAAACTACAATTTAAAGTGCAGTAAATGATAGTTTACTAAGAATTTTAGAACAAAAGGAGGAAAAACGATACACTAAAAAATGCTGTGTTATTTCAACCCCTACTGGGTTAAATAAGGACAAATATTGGGTTAAATTTGGGTCTATAAATTTACTCCTTTTATGTGCACTAGAATAGTGCTTTAAATAGTTTGCATTATTAAAAAATACAATAACAAAAAAACAAAAACCAAATCACCAAAAATGAGTTATCAATAAGAATTGTTTATTCTTAAACCTGAACTTCAGATGCACTGCATAATCCCCCCTGACATTACTTTGTAAGTTATAATTTGAGCGGTAAAAAAAATAGAACATTTCAATATTATTAAGAGACAAATTGTGGCCAGTTGCTAATAAACATGACCTTGGCCAGCATTTATGTCTCTAGAAGGTTAGTAATTAGTTGTTCTAGTGTACTGGAAAGGAGGTGTGCTATTAAAGTTATCACAACAGTGTGGTATTTATTTATGGCCGGAATGTAAATTCTGTGGGAATATGATGAGCTGTCATTTGTTTTTTAATTTTATTAAACTGGCTTTGGTCCATCCCAACTGCAGAAACTATAGAAAGTACTCTGCGCCATTTCTTGGCAGAAATTTGTCTGTCTCAGAAATGCGCATATGGACATATGTTCACACTGGACAACATTCCAACACAAAAAATAGCAAAGCAAGTGTACGAACAACCTTTACCTGGCCCGACACTCGCACTAAAACGTCCCTCTTCTTCCACTGCCATCTGGTTTCAGTTCTGGGCTCATCTGGTTCTGTCTCCAGCGAAAGAATTTCAGGAATACGTCCTGGATCCGTGCCCACATCCGTTCACACAGACCAGTGTTTTCAATTACGCTCCTTTTTAAATGGCTCTGAGGAGCTCGCTGTGTGTAAGTGTGTGTGTCATCTGTTCACACAAAAGAGTGTTTTCAATTAGCCCCCTTTAAATGGCTAAAGGGAACCTGCGGGACGGTAAAAAGTGGGCATCGGTGGTTCAGCTGGGCTCTGGTGCCACTTTATGTTCAGGAGATAAAGATCCAGACTGCACTTGTGTGTTTGTGTGTGAAAGAGAGGAAACGATTCTGACATATCCAGGCCAGATTAACTCTTTGCGTTCCATTGTGCATTCCTTAATAAAATAAATATCTAGAAGAACGGCAGCTTATTATTTAAGCTGCTCTGTATGTGTAAATAATTGTTTCAGTATTATACAACAATTAGTTACAAGGACACAATTTTGAGATGTTTTACTGTTTGTATGCATGTGATGTAGTGTGGAAATGGACTAAAGATTGATTTTTTTGGGGAGAATCACTCAAACTATGGGTTTCTCTCATACAGTATGTGAACATACACTCACCGGCCACTTTATTAGGTACACCTAAGTTTCACCTCCTTTTGTCTTCAGAACTGCCTTAATCCTTGATTCAACAAGGTACTGGAAATATTCTTCAGAGATTTTGGTCCATATTGACATGATAGCATCACACAGTTGCTGCAGATTTGTCAGCTGTAAATCTACCTGGAACCAATCTGGCCATTCTCGTCTGACCTCTGGAATCAACAAGGCATTTGCATCGACAGAACTTTTTCAGACCATTTTCTGTAAACCCTAGAGATGGTTGTGCATGCAAATCCCAGTAGATCAGCAGTTTCTGAAATACTCAGACCAACAAAGTCACTTAAATCACCTTTCTTCCCCATTCTGATGTTCGGTTTGAACTGCAGGTCATCTTGACCATGTCTACATGCCTAAATGCATTGAGTTGTTGCCATGTGATTGGCTGATTAGAAACTTGCGTTAACGTGCAGTTGGACAGGTGTACCTAATAAAGTGGCCGGTGAGTATATATAAAACCTTACTTTAGTTGCTTTAAAGGGCTCCTACAATGCAAAATTAACTTTTGGAAGCTGTTTGGGTAGAACTGTGTATAAGTATAGTGTATCCACAGTCATATTGGAGTGATATAAACACAACAAGACTCTTTTTTTAAAATCAATTCTGTCGTTAAAAATGAATCTAAATGACAGCGATTTTGAGACCCACCACCACCAACTTAACTTAGCAGTGTAGTTTTTTCCTTTTGTGAACTTTGTAATGGCATTTGTGTGTGGCTCATCGCTGAAGAAAAGCTTGAATAAACTCAATGCATCTAATAACCATTGGGAAACTTCCTGGTTTAGCCTTACTGTGCTATGTTTGACTCAGAAACTGACTAAACTTTGACTAAGTTGAAGGTAGTATATATAAACATAGTCATCCTGCAGTTATATAGCATATAAGTGATGTCCATTTGTACAAGTTTAATGAAGTGTATTTGTGTATTAAGTGTGTGTGTGTGTGTGTGTGTGTGTGTGTGTGTGTGTGTGTGTGTGTGTGTGTGTGTGTGTGTTGTCCTCGAAGTCCTCAATGGTTGGCATCATCTCTTCAAAGGTCTTGGATCCCATCAATGGTTCTGCACAATCTCTAGAGGCCTCAGGATGGGCATTCCCAGGTGGAAACAGAGAACAAACTAAATAAATAGTGTAGCTGCTGTTTATAATGTATTTGAATAAGATATATTAAATGTCAATGCGAAAATATGTTATATAAACATTCATGTAAAACATAGAACTATTTCTAACAAAGTGCCTGGTGTATTAAGACAGGAAGAGTGTGTCAGGAAGAGTGGTTTGTCAAGCTCACTCACTTGGATGGAGTGTGCACGTTCAAGATAGGTCTAGAGAGTGTATCTGAGCCTCGGACATTATCAGGACGCCTATTCGAGAGTTTAGGAGCCATATACTGTATGTGAAGGCTCGACCTCCTTTAGTAGACTTTGCTGTTCTGGGTACTACCATAAACCCTGAGTTTTGAGACTTTTGCAAGTCTGCAGTCAGATACTATTGGTCAGTTGACTAGTTACCAACATTCTTCAACAACTCTAGGTTTGAAAGTGGAATATTTTTCATTTTTAAGAGGACTGTCTTATTTTAATATGTGGCCTTGGTCAACGACATTCACTTGATATGTGATTGCTTACAATACTTTGACTCATCTGTGTACATAAGTCATCATGCAGCACTCCATTACTTGAATACTTAATAATTATGTGCTTTGGCATTTACTTTTATAATGAATTCAGGCATTTATAGTGTCAGTGTGACCTGGTCTGCAGTACAGCACAATATTTGATTTTAAAGCTTTCCAACACGAAGTGCTCTGAAGGCATTGCTCCCACATTTGCCTTGCTCTCTCTCTTTCTCTCGCTCGCTCTATCTGTCCTTCTCTCTTCCCTTTCTCTTAGAGCTCTGATAAGCTGAATTACGCTGTCACATACAGTGGGGAAGCTAATCTGAGACAGAAGCATTGCTCCCTGTTTTTCAATTTGCATGCTAATAGAGTTCCCATGCTCATCTGATCATCTTATCTTAGCTATAACCAGAAGCATCAACCTTTTTTTTTTTTTTTTTTTGATGATGCACCAGTGTCTCTTCTGACTTATGTCATCGCATAGCATATTGTCTCCTTGTTCGTTTGTGATAGTTCTTTTTTTAAAAACTGCAAGATAAACATTTTTGTATACTCCAATTGACCTACAAAAATATAATTTGCATGTATTTACTAAAATCTTGTTTTGATCTGAGAGAGTGTGTTTGAGCCTCGGACATTCCAGAGTTTAGGAGCCATATATAAGAAGGCTCGACCTCCTTTAGTAGACTTTTCTTCTGTGGGTACTACTGAATGTATACCATGAGAAAATGTACAAAAATATGCAAATATTTTATATAACGAAAAAAACTACATACATTATTATACTTGTGCCATGTAGTTATAATTGGTTACACTTATTTTTAAGGTGATGTAGTTACAGTGTAACTACTCATTTACTATTGAGTAATATGTACTTACTATCTTGTATGGTTGGGGTTAGAATGTGGGTTATGTTTAGGGTTAGCAGGGATTGACAGTAAGGACAGCCAGATGGCCGGGGCCAGCGTGCGAGACGTTCAGGACAGTAGATAGGATCGAGTGCTGCTTTGTCACTAAAGTTTCAATTGGCTGTGACTGTTTGTCAATTACATGCAAACACAGTCTTACAATGCTTTCACACCTAAATGTTTGTTTCGGAACCTGTCACGTTTGCCCAGTTAGCATTGTTCATTTGGCATATGTGAAACCCACAATCGCACTGGGATCCGTGCTAAATCAATCGGTCCGAGATTGCCTGAATGAGGTTGTCTCAGCTTGATTGAAACGAACTCTGGAACGGATCGATTGTAGTGAGAAAGCAAAACGATCCAACGAACCAGGCTCTATCACAGTGTATTATGGTTATGTAATAGCCATATATACGGCTATACAGTATGAAGCAAGAATTATGAGTAGGGCGGGATGTCATTCCTACCGGTAAATATGCAGCCTGATCTCACGAGGAAACGTAAGTATTTTACGTTTTGTCAGTTTAGTGGCTAATTCGTACGAATTTGTACGAGTTCAGTCGTACGAAAATGTACGATTTTAAAAAGGAGGCGTGGCACCTAACCCCACCCCTAACCCCAACCGTCATTGGGTGATGGGCAAATCGTACTAATTTGTACGAATTAGATCGTACGAATTCATATGAATTAGCCACTAATGAAAAAGTTACGAATTGCCGTGAGATAGCGTTGAAATATGTGTTTCACATCAAATATAAAAGTGAAAGCTGGCTGAAATATTACCGAGTGCTGTTTAACTGTTTGGAAAATTGACAAAAAATTACAATCTAATAATTATATTATATTGCCATATTTTAATCTTATAATGTTTTGTATTAGGCCTATTGTTTTCTTCATTTCTGCACTGACACCTCGAATGAAAGATCAACATTGATCTGCTTGATGATCTGACTGCAGTCTCAATTCTAATGTTATTTCTCTCCATAATTTAAGCCTATAATGCATCATTCAAGCCAACATTTTTTTAATACACTGATTAGTTCAGTAGATCAATTTTTACAAAACTTGACAACTGATATGTGGCTATAATTGAGAAAGTCTTATCTCTCTTACCTCTTGTATTTGGTGACAATGTCTGTGGGTGTCTAAATTAAAGTGGATCTTTTCGCTATATATATATAAATACATACATACAGTGGTGTAAAGCAACTAATTACAAATACTCAAACTACTGTAATTGAGTAGTGTTTCTTAGGAATTGTAACTTACCAAGTAGTTAAAAAAATGTGTACTTTTACTTTGCCTTAGTACATTTTTAGTGCAGTATCTGTACTTTTACTCCACTACTTTCCTTCAACCTGCAGTCACTACTTTATTTTGTCTTGTCTCTGGGGATTAGAAAAATCAGTCCTGTGATTTCTGTCCAATCAAATCTCACATAGAAGGTAAATTGCATCATAATGAACTACCTCAAGACATGGGCGATTTATAATTGCAACAAACTGTTTGGAAGCATTAAACGTGTTCAAGTAGATGTCCAAAAAATCGTCACACGCATTGACCCAGAGACTGTTTAGATGCATGTCACTGATGAGAAAATGACGGATGTTTACTGTATGAGAACCGAAATGGCCTTAAACACCCGCCAGGCACAAGACGTCAACATGACGTCAGATTGATGTTGTACCTCAGCGTCGTAGGGACGTTGCATTTTGTTTGGAAATGAAAATCGGGTTGACGTCAGAACTCAACGTCAGGCCGACGTCAATGTCCAACATCCAACCTAAAACCAACCAAATATCAACATCTAATGATGTTACAGCTTAATGTTGTGTGGACGTTACCACGATGACATCTATCAGATGTTGGATTTTGGTTGCCATACCTGATGAATAAATGTCAGTATTTGACATCAATATTGACGTTTGACGTTGGTTTAAGATATTGACTTGACGTTGGATTTTGGTCACTTTCTGACATCCTAAAATCAACCAAATATCAACGTCATTTGACGTCATTATTGGACATCAAAATAATGTTGTCCTTAGATGCTGGCTAGACATTGAATTTTGGTCATCTGACATGACATTACCTAAATCTAACCTAATATCAACATCTAATGACGTTGTGTGCCTGCTTGGCAATAACTAGATGCTCACTACTCTTGAGTACTTTTGAAAGGTATACTTTTTACTCATACTTTGAGTAATATTTACAACAGATACTTTTACTCTACTTGCACTACATTGTTAGGCAAGTAATGGTACTTTTACTTGAGTATGATTTTTCAGTACTCTTTCCACCAATATATATATATATATATATATATATATATATATATATATGTAAATGTATTTTTTCTAATTTAGTTACATCACAATTTTTTAAATTGTCAGTTGTTTTTAAAGAAAGGTTAGGCTGAATAAAAAGTGTATGTATACAATTATGTTTAACTTTTGACACATTTGACATAGCAACAAAGTCAGTAAGTTGGCAACTCTGGAAATAATGTGAAAAATGTGTGTGTTCTTTACATTTGTATACCTAGTAAACACAATAGACTTTTAATAATAATAACCAAACATCATCCAACATAGGCTCATTCTGAAAATGTCCCTCTATATGCATTTCTGGAGAACGCAAATTATGTAGCCAGAAGTACGTATGGCTGCATTTCGTCTTTAAAATAAACGAACGATACAGGGCAGTATGACGCTGTTCCTTTTCACGCTTACCAGCTGACCGCTTACATGCATATGGGCGGCTTTC